>CM038233.1:72636068-72751178 GCA_021442155.1 Cymbidium sinense
GAATTGAATCCGTTGAGGATTTTGACTATCGAGAGGTTGTTTGTCAGTGTGACTTCGATGGCGTTAACTTTGTATGGAAGAGGTCAATCAAGTCCCTTGGGATTGATCATGCACAGTTGAGATACAAGCATGAGTTGTATATTTCTCAAGTGGGAGGATTAAATGAAGAAGAAACAAGCTTGTAAGGAAAAAATCCATAAACTCATTACTTTGATAATGTTGGTGATACAATATTGTCATAAGATAACTTAACAAAAGGGGCGAGATACATTTTTTAGAGAGTTAACAAAGGGTGGAGGTGGAAAGACAAGCGGGATAAATTAAAGATTATAATATTTATACACCAATGATTACATATAACACTTTTTGAGACCCTCCATGTTCCAAGTTTTAAGGAATATTTTTTTCCTCGGATCTTGGTCATAGCTTGGTTGGTCATCGATAATGAAGTGGGAGCGTCTTTTACAGGCAAAACCCTCGAGGTACTTCTTTATCTTGAAGATTAAAATTTCGATGTTGAAGGTCCGAAGGCGTGGTTGAGCTTGTTTGAGGTAACATGATTGTGTTATTTGTTGATTTCCACCCACTCCAACCCCGATGGGAGTTTGAAATTTTATCTTAAGATGAGATGCGAAGTGACAACAGAAGATTGATTGGAGGGGTCTTCAAATATAGCGTTGTATGCTGAATTTGACTTGACCACTATGAATTGAACTGAGTGAGTGACTTGTTGAGGAAATTCTCCGAGAACAACGGGAAGGGTGATTGTCCCCTCCACCTGTACAGGGCGATTATCAAACCCATATAACGGTCCTGCAGCGGGTTGAAGTTTTTCCTTAACCAAACCCATGCTAAGAAAGGTGGAGTAAAATAAAACATCAACGGAACTCCCATTATCAATCAAAATTCTCTTAACACATAACAGGGGTCACCAATCCCTGCACTGATGATAAGAGGATCTTGATGTGGAACTTGGACTCCTTCCAAGTCTGAGTTATTAAAAGTGATGGGATGATTAATACAAGATTTTTTTAACTCCAGCTCTTCAAAGGCTGCGATGAAGACTTGATTAGATAGTAATGGCCCACTCGCAAATTATCGTTTCAATTTCTCCAACTATTTGGCGACTATTATGTTGTTTATGTGATGATTGTCGGTTGCCCCAGTTGGAGCTATGTTTGTTTGAGTTGGTTGGTTTTGCACAAATTGATGTAGATATCCTTGCTGAATGAGCCTCTCAATTTCTCTTTTAAGTTGTTTGCATGCCTGAAATGTCCGACTTGATGGAAGTGTGACAATATTGCTCGATTTCACGAATTTGGTTTTGATTGGATGTGCCACTTGATATTTTCTTCATCTCGAATAGCCATTAGGAGGTTAACACGAGATGTGTTCAGCGGTGTGTATTCCAGTCATGGTTTGCGTCGTTGATGCGGGGGCCGTGGAGGGAAATCATGACTACTTTGTTGCTTCTTCTGATGGGATTGTTGATCTGTGTTTCCTAGAGCACTCTTACGTTTTCACGTATTGTTCAAATTATTTTGATGGGCATTAATAGCCTCATCGGAAATTGTGCTTCCACACGGTGAACTAAGTCAATATGGCGGACCGTATCTGCATTAGTGGCAGTAGAAAGGCGGGCGGAGCCCCAAGGAAAACTCCTCTTAGTGGTCTACCCCGTATTTGGCGAGCTTAGGAGAATCTCTGGAAGTATTCTTTAAGTGATTCACCCTCATTTTGACGAATGCCGGAGAGATGGGAGGAATCTTTAATGATCCTCCGGTTTGCAATGAACTGTTCTACAAAAATCTTGGCGAGTTAGTCAAAGGTATGGATGGATTCCCTTGGAAGGGAGTAGAACCAAGTGCGAGCTTGTCGAGGGCGGAAAGACGACAAAGCGGTGTGTCGAGGAGCTCGTTGGATATGCATGATAATGGTCGATGTGTTCATGGGTGTTGCCCCTTCATAGGAATCAATGTTGAAAGCTTGAAACCCACGAATAGGATGTTGAAGAATAGCTTGGTAAAGGTGAGATTCCTCAGCAGCGGTGAGGGAGATAATTTCTCTTGAAGGTGAAATTCATCTTGCATTAAGCATCGTAATTACGTATAACATGGCAGTGGAGTCAGCGGGGCGAATGCGTCACGCTACCATAATAATTGGTGGATTAGTATCGGTTGGCGTGATGGATGAGTAGAACTGGCAGGGTCAAGGAGATCAGCATCACCGTAAGCGGAGGAACTTCATCGTCGGAGATTAGCATTTTGACCTCCTGCGGCTAACGATCGATCTTGGGGGAGATGTGTTTACCGCGGCAGTGGTTGTTGTGTTCCTCATAAAAGTCAGATCATCTCACTTTGAGACTTTTCCATTCGGTGCATACGATATTCTAAAGAGATTCTGGCGCCTTCGACATGATCACGCTATCGGGAAGTGAGGCGAAGGTTGGCGTCCTTGGTTCAAGTTGGTTTTGAGAGTGGCGGAGTTGGGCGGGGAGGCTCGTTATTGACTTGCGCTATTGGCCATGACGCGGGTTTTCACAGAAATTGTGATTGAGGGTTCTTTCCACAGACGGTAGCTGTGCGTCTTAGAAAACCGATTCGGTAGAGTAAAAGTTTCAGCTTAGCTTTTGAAATCGGCCACACACACTATTTAAAGAGTGAAATAAAACTCAGAATTTTACGTGAAAAATCTCAAAGAGGGAAAAAACCACGGGGCTAGGTAAAAGCTTCCTATGTATCTTTGAGTACAAGATCTTCCGTCAGGATTACAGAATTGTATATATGAAAAATGGACAACGGTTCTAGTAATAGACAATGTTGGCGGCGATGTTGATGACAAAGTTGGCAGCGATGTTGGCGATGGCCAAACGATAGTGTCGGTGAGATGACGATGGTCGGCAAGGCGATCAGCGGTGGCGCGATGGCGGCCGGTGGTTGATGGCGTCAGTGGCGGCACGATTGTCTTGGAGGATCTTTAGAGCTCTCTCCTCTCTTGCTTGCCTCCTTCTCGCCTCCCTCGTATGAGGAATGAGGCTATTTATAGATTGGAGGAGTGGCGTCTGTAAATACATGCAAAACCCTCACTTGGGACTCAAAATGATCCCCTTGATCATATGATGTATTTTGTGCATTTGAATGCTCAAATGAAGTCATTAAGATCTTTGGCTTGTTGCAGAATCGTCGAGGCGCTCGATTTGACTATAAACACTTATATTTGAGAGCTATTTAGGATTTAATTGATATCTCAAAGTTTCGGATATTTTAAGAGCTTGATCTCGATTTCAAGGATCTTGCTTTTAACATCAAGATTAGTGCTTTCTAGAGTATTTTAAGTGTCATATCAATCTTATTAATAATTCAAGTATTTCATTAATTTATAATCATATACAAAAAAATTTATATTTTATAACACATCATAATAGTGGCTAAATACATTACAATGATAATAAATAAATAAAAGTACATTATATATCTAAAATCATATAATCAATATTTCTTAGTTCAAGCATATATATATATATATTTTCTTTGAGATTCTAAGACACCATAACCATGCCTTTATTTTTTATGTTAATTTTATAAATAGATATATTTTAGTGGTTATATAAAATTGGTCTCTTTTACATGCAAGCTAAAAATTTTAGATCAAACTATAACCGTAAATTAAATAAATATCAATGAAATAAATCAAATAGAGATCCATTGCTTGAAAGTGACATATTAACAATTTTATATATTTTAAGTTCTTGTTACTTCACAAAGCTTTGATCACATTGATATAATGTACTTTATGTAAATAATAAGCCTTGCTTGATACATGATTAATGATTAAGTATATTCACACATAAGATAAAAGAAAATTGATCATATTCCATATTAATTATTTTTATTTTACTAGTGATCATCTTTAAATAATTCCTATATATATATATATATATATATATATATATATATATATATATATATATATCATTGAGAGATAATAAGACTTGCTTTATTTTTTTGGCAATAATTCGCTTCATTAAGTATGAGTGTTTATAATTGACCCGACACAACATTCTGTCATAGACTCGACCCAAAAAAATTGAATTTAGGTTGATCCCATCAAGTTTTGGGACATGTATGGCTAAAATTTGGTCTATTTATTTTTTATGGATTATTTTGTGTTGTGCTGCAAACTTCTGATCAAGTACAATTGATATGCAAACTCGATATTGACCTGAATTTGACTTGTAAACTAAAACTCAACTTAATTTTGATTTAAATTTGACTTGAAGTGTATGCTCAAGTAAGTCACTCAGGTTGTGGTTAAGGTAGTTAGGTTAAAGGTGGATCAGATTTAGGTTAAAATTCTTGACCAATTTAATAAACGAGTTAGGCTAAGATAATAATTATTTAGGTCAGGTCAAATTTGAGTTATATTTACATATTGACGTTAAAATGCATATTCGATGCCTTATATAAGTAGAATTTTTTTCTCTATTTTCTTCCCAATTTTTTTAAAAATATATCTTATTTATTTAAATTTCTATATGAAATAGCTTAGGTTTTCTATGCGGTAACTATTACTACCGACATGAAATAGTTGGCTTTAATAGTAAAAGAAGATAGGCAAGAAAGAAGACAGCAATATCAAAATTAAATGCCTTCATTTTTATAATAATGATACTAATTTAAGTATTTGTATATTAAAAAATATTATTAAGCCATCATTTAATTATAGCTTCAATATATGCATCATTATCTGAATTTGTGGGAAATCTGTTGTAGCAAATGTTATACTGTACCTCTTGAAATAATGAAAAATAAATTTATTAATTTTGACATTTATTTATATCAATTTTAATTTAATTTTAATCAATATAATCCTTTAGTTTAATTTTTTATATAATTTTATGAAATCCATCTATATATATATATATATATATATGAACTAATTAATGTATTATAAATAAATTTTAAATCTTGATCTAATAATTTACAAACTTAGTAAATAATAAATTAAATAATAAACGAACAATCATTATACTATTAAAATATAGATATAATGATCAAAAGACATATTTTATATATTTTGTCAAACATCATAATCAAGATCAAATTAGCATCATTAAAGCAGTCATCAAAATACATTATCATTATCATTTATAATAATATTTATTTTTGCAATTTACAAAACTAAAAATCATAAATAGCTATTCTCTTGAGGAATCGATTTGAACAAATACAATCCTTTTTAATTATCACCATTATCTATTCTAAGATAATCAAAAGATTAATAGAAAAGATTATTTTCTGAAGATCAAATTGCTCAAATATTCAGCTTTTTGAAATTCTTTTTTTAATTTATTACATAAAATATTGTTTACATTATAAACATCTTCTAAACAAAAGCAAAATCTTTTGAAAATGATAATTCTCATTACATTTTTTTCATAATTTTTTTATGTGCTATGTGTTAAATATCCTCTTTGTGTGTTATAATTTTTTTGAAATTTCTGACGAAGATTTATGGAATAAAATTCTCTTCATAACAATATATATATATATATATATATGCTTTTTTAATGGAAACATACATCCATCATAAGGCAAATTATGATATTAGAAAATCACTCTCATTAGTTAATCAATAAAATAATTTTGAAACAAGACAAGCATTGTACTATAACATGTGGAGAAGCAATAAGACCTATTTTGGTTTTGACAATAATTGACACAATTAAGCATCTTTGATCAAAATAAGCATTTTATATCTTAGAGTAATCAGAAATCATTAGTTAATAATAATAAATAATAATAATAATAATAAGTTATTTGAGATGCTATTTTATACAAAAGAATAATTCTTTTCATAATAGCTATTTCTTTGATGTTGATGTCTTATGGTGTAATCAATTCTTAGGGGCTAATTACAATTATTGCTAAATTTTAATTTGTCAAATGTAATTCCATTCATCGAATATTTTTAATATGTATTAGAGTATTCTGATACAAATAAATGTCATAATGGATATATAAAATTTTATTTTAGATGATATAATTTTTTTTTAAATTTTGCTATCAAAATATTTGAAAGTTTCTCTCTCAATCATAATTTTGTGTTTAATTTTTCAAAAGCAATTATAAAAAAAATTGTATAATTTCTTCATTAAAATAGATATTTCATTTTATTAGTCATTTTTTCTCACAAAATTAGTCAAAAAAATAACCTAAAAAAGCCTTAAGATATGAAAGGTAGGTGAACCACCGGTGACTAAGCAACCTATAGCTAAAACCCTACATTCAAATTGGTGAGAGGTAAGCATTTATGGACCCAATGAAGAGACTTCCTTTCCATCAACAATTATTAGATGGATGGAATATCTATACGTTTGCTTCAATTCCAAGAACACGTGAAAAATATATCTCACTTGCAATAACTTTTTTTTTCTTTTGTTTATTATCATTTTTTTTCATTTTTTAAATATATTATATCTACTTATATGAAGGAAAAAAAAGACTATTTTATTTATAATTACAATATTCAAAACTTTGAAACAATTTGGAATGTAAGTTAATTTAATTGAAAAAAAATTAAAATCATTAAAAAAAAGTAAGATCATTATATCAAATATTTATGCTTCACACTCAATTATTTAAAAAATATATATTTATAAGCATGCAAAGTGTAATGATATATATTTTTTAATAATATTTTGATAGGGTTGGTCACTTAAATTTTGATTTTTTTTAAAGTATAAATTTAATTAGAAGTTAGATCACTTCTTACAAAATTGTTGAGAATAATTTAGATTTAGTTTATATGAAAAATTTTATTTTATATATGATATATAATTCATTTCTTTGAATAAATATAAAATTGAGAGCTTTTAGGATTTGTTTAGAACACTTATAATTGCATGGAAAAATAATAGTTGCTATTGAAGAAACTATGTTGGGTATATAACATTTTTATTTTACAAAATTCTAGTCATAGTTTTTTGACCGCCACCACAAGTAGTCAAGTTAAGCTAGAAAATATAACTTTCCCACCGTAGATTCCATAAAATGCAACTAAAATAAAATAAGAACACAATACTTCAAACAACATTATGCCGCATTGGACACCGCACGTCCATCATCACCCCAAATGGGGCCTTAATCTAAAAATTATTAGTTTATTTTAAAGAATAGGTATGTGCTTAGTCCATTTGACAAAAAAAAAGTGTTAATAATGTTATGATAAAGTATTAATATAGTTTTTTTGAAAAAAATGCTTAAGCATATTTTTTCACTTTTATCTTTAAATTGTAACTTTGGATATAATATCTTTTGTTATATTTCAAAATTTTAATTAATTACACTTTTTTAATTCTAATTAGATGTGTTATAAATGGCAATTATTTGTAAGAAACTGAATAAAAGTTATATTTAATTAATAATAAATATCTTCAAACAAATACTCAATGCAAACGAAAAAAAATGTTTTTTAAATAAAAGTTAATAAAAAATACTTACAGACATATTTAAAATAATAATAATAATAATAAGTATCAATTTTACTCAAAATTTTTAGTGTAATTTCTTACAAGTAGCTAGTATTGAGATTCAGTTTTTGATAAGGTAATCTATTACTTTGTGCAGTTTCATCATCAAGAAGAAAGAAACTCATATGTGTATATATATATAAAGAGAGAGAGAGAGAGAGAGAACTTTACCCATAAGATACACCCATTTTCTGAAGTGCATAACACACAATAATGGGATAACGTTATATTTTTCTTTTTTTATTTATCTATATATGAAATTGTTAAATGATATATATATATATATATATATATATATATATATATATATATATATATATATATATATATATATATATATATATATATATATATATATATATATATATATAATTACTAAGAAATTATTATATTAAAAGAGTGTAGCGATATCAAAGAGTCTTCGATGAACAACACTCATTGCATAAATAATTTGATAAGCAAAGGAAGTATATTATGCCTTGCATGGTAAATTTCAATAGAGGAAAGTCATAGGGCCTAATCAAGGCTATACAAAATTATCTATAAATATGATGAGGTTATAAGTATTATTTCTTGAGAATAGTCTTAGGAGTGTCAATAGAAAGTTATTTTGAAAAGAAGTAAATAGAAGGAATGTTGGGTGAAGGGTTTGTTGATCTTCATATAAATATGACTCTTGCATGTGTTTTAGAGTTAGGGAAAACTTAAAAACAACCTTTTAAAGGAGTTATAATTAGATTGTTGTACCTGAGGTGAGGTGGCTTGCCACACATTCTAAGATGAGGGAACTTATAACTCTTATGACATAGGGCAATTCGACCTATATTGAATGAGACTTATCAAAGATATCTATATAATGATCTTATAAGCTCACGTCACTCATGTCTGAATTATTATTGATTTAAAGATACTAAATCTCGCATAATATCATCTAATAGTTTGCTAAATGTTCTTTTGTTTTAATTATTTTATTAATTGTCATGAAAATGAATAATATTTCACTTGGCTTAAAGGATTTCTCACTTTGTGATGAGCATAAGATAATATTTGTGAAGACCCAAGGTCTTCTAGCTCAATGTGAAGGTTTATGAGATTTCATAGTAAATTATTTGAGTTAGAAAGACCACTATAAAATATTTTTACATTTGTACTATAAATAAATAAAAATTATTTTAAGTAAATATTTGTTATATAATTTGAAAACTAGGCATTAGCTAATACATAAAATCATGAATCATATAAGAAATCTAAGGATCAATATATAATTAGGATTGTACTACAATGATATATATAAAACTATTATAAGATCCCTAGAATATCTCTTAATACAAAAATAGTTTAAATACAATTTGTTGTGTGCTAGAAAACCAGTTGCGGTAGAGTGAAAGTTTACGCCTTAGCCTTGTTGTGAAATCCAGCACACATACAGATATTTAAAGAGTGAACAAGAAAACTCAATTTTATGGAAAACCTCGAAAAGAGGGAAAAATCACGGGCTAAGTAGAAATCTTCCACTATGTATTTATTTTGAGTACAAGTTTTCTCGATTAATTAATTGTATATGAAGGTGACAATGAGAATTCCAAAATTGGCAACAACAACCATATATAATGGTGAACGAGGTCGACCGACGATGAAGGTCGCCAGATGGTGACGCCGGCGATGGTCGTCGAGGAACGGCGAGGGTGACCGACGATGGTAGTCGGCGGCAATGACCGGGCGTGGTCGGCGATGACAAAGCGGCGACGATGATGGCGGCGATGAGGGTCGGCGACAGTGGTCGACGGTGATGATCGGCGACGGAGATTGATGACGGTAAGGATCAGCGGTGGCCGGCAGCGGTGGTTGGTAACCAACGGGGGTGGTCGACGATCGTCGAGTTGTGGCACGATTATTCCTCGAGGATTTTCAAGCTTTAGAGCTCTCTCCTCTCTCTTGCTTGACCTCCTCTAATATGAAGAATATTATTTATAGATGAGGAGTGCCGTTCAGAAATACATGCAAAACCCCTACCACTCCACTCCATCGGATAGCTCAAAATGATTCCTTTGATCATTTGATGTATTTTATGTATTTGAATACTAAATGAAGTCGGAATTACGAGATCTTGGGCTTGTTAGATCCGGCTCGTCAAGACGCTCGATTTGACTATAAACACTTTATGTTTAAGAGTCGATTGATAATAAGCACTTAATCTCGATTAGTCTTGATTCAGAATCGCATTGCTTTCGACATCAAGATTCGTGCTTCGACTAGTGAAATTTTCAGGATCATATTAGTTTTCCCACTATTTTTGGATGATATTATCTCAATTATCCAAAAATATATATGTTGAATACTTGAAAATAGCAGATTCTTCAATGAAATTTGCGGGTTCATTAATCATACATTTTGAGAGAACAGATCTTCATGGGAGCAGAAGATTATGATCAAGTAAGCGGTGCAGGGCCGTGGATGTGTGCGGGTGTGCACTGGCGCAAGATTTCGTGGTTATGGTCCCATCTAGAAACTTAGAGCGCGCGGATGGATCGACGTCAGCCGGGCCAGGGCGGCTCATAGGCATCGCGGGCCACGCTTTAGCTGCGCTAGTGCTACGGGTCACGGTCAGATTAGTGCATGCCTCACGCTACGGATCACGTCGGCCAGCGGCGACGCTAGAGGCGCATCGGCAGCTGAGGTTGCAGAACATCGCGGCGGCCACACGCCGGTATACAGCGCCACGCGATAGGGCGTTGCACTACGGGCGAAATGCCCATTTTACGATTTTGGCGCTGTTTCAGCTTTTGGCGTTTGACGATTTTTAGGAATTATTTTACCTTTTTTCCCCTATAAGGGGTCTATAAAAACCCCCTAGGGTTAAGGGAGAAGGCACACTCCTCATATGCTGGAGTGTCCCTCTTCTTCTTAAGAGGAGGTCTTGAGGCGGGCCAAGGCCGCAGACATACGTGGGTTCCGCTTTTCCCTCGAAGAGGCATCGGCCTTGTTGGACCGACCGATTTGGAGGCGATCAAGGCGCATATCGTCGGTCTACAATTTTCCCTCAAAAGAGGCGTCAACTGTACTCATCGGACCGACCGGGTTCGGAGGCGATCATCGACGATGATAACCGGAGACGGTTGGCGATGCTCGACGATGAGGGTCTGGTGGTCGAGCAATGCCCGACGATGGTGGTCGGGATAACCCCGACGATGGTGGCAACCGGCGATATGGCCGAGCTGGGTCGCAGACCGATGCGGGTCACGGCGGTGTAGCCGACGGCGTGGTTGAGGCCGACGGGTGGCGAATGGCAACCGGCGGCAGTAGTGATGGGCGACTATGTCGTAGTCTACGGGGATGATCGCTACGGCGATGGTGACCGGAGATGACGCGATGGTCCGGCGGTACCGCTTCGCGTGGTTGGCGCCTACGGAGTGGTGGCAATGGCAACCAGCACGATAATGGCAGTATGGCGTCTGTAATCGGATGACCAGCGATGATGGTGGTGACCCGAAGATTGCCGCAATGGTCCGGTGGTGACCGAGAGATTGCCAACGACGGTGGCAAGGCGACCAGCGGCTAGACGGGGTGGTCGGCAGCAACCGGTGACGGAATGACGGTGGCGACGCATCCAGAATCGGGATGACTAAGTGATGATGGTGGTGACCATGCGGGCGGCCGACGAGCGGCGGGGTTGATTACCGATGGGGTGGTCAAAATAACCGGTATCCATATTTACTTCTTCTTATAGGAAATTGGATTTTGAAACTTCAATGGATGGTTTAACAGTTGATAACTGCCAAGATGGTGGGGAAGCGTTAATTAGGAACCGTCATTCGAGCAACTCAGAAAGTCTAATAGATAATTTCAAAGTATCATTCTCCATGATGTTACTTGATGCCGTTAACTTGCATGTGAGGGGTAGAATCGAATCCCCTGAGAATTTTTGACCTATCCGAGATTGTTTGTCAAAGTGTTACTTGATGACATTAATTTGCACAGAAGAGGTCGAATTGAATCCGCTGAAGATTTTTGACCCATCCGAGGTCGTTTGTCAGAGTGTTACCCGATGACGTTAACCTGTATGGAAAAGGTAGAATTGGATCCGTCGAGGATTTTTGACCTAGCCGAGGTTGTTTGTCAGAGTGTTGCTCGATGACGTTAACCTGTATGGAAGAGGTCGAATTGGACCCACTAAGAATTTTTGACCTATCGGAGGTTATTTGTCAGAGTGTTACCTGATGACGTTAACCTGTATGGAAGAGGTTGAATTGGATTCGCTGAGGATTTTTGACCTATATGAGGTTGTTTGTCAGAGTGATACTCGATAACGTTAACCTGTATGGAAGAGGTTGAATGGAATCCGAGATTTTGACCTATCCGGTTGTTTATCGAGTATGACTCGATGTTTATGTATGGAAGAGGTCGAATTGAATCTAGATTTTGACCTATCCGGTTGTTTGTCGAGTGTTACCCGATGACGTTAACTTGTGGAAGAGATTGAATTGAATCCGAGTATTTTGACCTATCCGAGGTTGTTTGTCGAGTGTGACTTCGATGATGTTAACTGTATGGAAGAGGTCAAATTGAATCCGAGGATTTTGACCTATCGAGTTGTTTGTCAGAGTGTTACCGATGACGTTAACCTGTATGGAAGAGGTTGAATTGAATCCGCTGAGAATTTTTGACCTATCCGAGGTTGTTTGTCAAAGTGTGACTCGATGATATTAACCTAGAAGAGGTTGAATTGAATTCGCTGAGAATTTTTGACCTATCCGAGGTTGTTTGTCAGGGTGTTACCCGATAACATTAACTTGTATGGAAGAGGTTGAATTGAATCAGCTAAGAATTTTTGACCTATCCGAGGTTGTTTATCAAAGTTAGCTCGATGACGTTAACTTGTGTGGAGTAGGTGCGGAGTTTTGACCCATCCGAGGTTGTTTGTCAGAGTCATCGCTCGATGACATTAACCTATGTGGAATGGGTCAAATCAAAATATTTGTTTGAGCTTATAGCCAAAGTTGCTCCTTGCCTTTATCTTTCTCATTGGTATCCGAGTTGCTTCTTGAACCGATGATCATTTGATATCAATATCGATTTGGATAATCTTTTGAGATTAGTTGCCCCAGTTTTGACAAAAAATCAAGGAATGAAGTTTGATGAATTTTCATTCTTCACTCTTTTAAAAGCTTGAAATGCTCCACCTCGATGGTGGTTTTGATCTTGCTGGAAAACTTGGTCATTATACAAGATGAAATAATGGGAATCAGTTTCCCACAGATGGTGCCAAACTGTTACGTGCTAGAAAACCAGTTGTGGTAGAGTGAAAGTTTACGCCTTAGCCTTGTTGTGAAATCCAGCACACACACATGTATTTAATGAGTGAACAAGAAAACTCTAGAATTTTTACGTAAAAAACCTCAAAAGAGGGAAAAACCACGGGGCCTAGCCTAGTAGAAATCTTCCACTATGTATTTATTTTGGAGTACATGTTTTCCGATACAAATTAAATTGTATATGAGAAGGGCGACAATGAATCCAAAATCGTAACAACAACCATATAGTAATGGTGAAGCAGGTTAGCACGATATGAAGGTCGTCGGGATGGTGACCGGCGAAGATGGCCGTCGAGGATCGATCGGCGGTGACCGACGATGGTAGTCGAGCGGTGACCGCGTCGGTGGTCGGCGATGATGACCGACGATGATGGTTGACGATGATGACCGGCGACGAGGGCCGGCGCAGTGGTCGAGGTGATGACCGGCGGATTGAGATGACGACGAAGGATCACGGCTACCACTACGGGTGGCCATGGTGGTTGGTAACCAACGGAGGATTTTCAAGCTTTAGTGCTCTCTCCTCTCTCTTGCTTGGCCTCCTCTCATATGAAGAATGAGGGGTATTTATAGATTGAAGGAGTGACGTTTCTGTAAATACATGCAAAACCCGTACCACTCCACTTCATTGGACGGCTCAAAATGATTCATTTGATCATTTGATGTATTTTGTGTATTTGAATGCTCAAATGAAGTCAGAATTATGAGATCTTGGGCTTGTTAGATCTGGCTCGTCAAGACGCTCGATTTGACTATAAGAGTCAATTGATAATAAGCACTTGATCGTGGTTAATCTTGATTCAGAATCACATTGCTTTCGACATCAAGATTCGTGCTTCGACTAGTGGAATTTTCGGGGTTATATCACAATTGTAGCTAATTCCATATAGAATGTATAAAACGTATATATTATCAATATTATTCATTTGAATTTGAATTGAATTTGCATATAATTATCCAAATCGAATATTGTTGTAGTTTTAGTATAAAAAAAAGTGCTCTTGGAATATGTTGGCCTATCTTATTCCTTTGTCTCAATATCAAATAGCTAAGAATGAAATGAGATTTAGAACTTAATTTGAGACATATTTTTAAGATAATAATATAAGATAAGGATGTTCAACATGTTTTGAAGATATATCATATGAGCAATATTATAGAGATCTAACCAAAGGCTAACTCTAACCTCTTTAAATTACTAGCATGTACAAAGAAAGAATTAATAAAATGATCATTAAACATAATTATCGTGTTAAAGTTAACGAGCATTAAAATGAAAATGCATCAATCAAATAATCTCAAGAAATCAAAATCATACAAGATAATATACTAAGGACACTAAGACAACTATAATATTTGCCTTTTTTTCTAAATACTAATTTTCTTAACCATTGTTCTAAAACAACAATCATTTGAAGAATATTGAGTTTTAAAGAAGTTTTAAGAATTTTTTTTTTAAGTTTGGCAATACCTTAATATTCAATGATAATACTATTAAAGATAAATGATCACATAATTTAGCTAATTTTTATTTTAAACTTTTACTTATTGTATTGTTGACCTCCATGCACACATAAATCAAGTCGAAGCTCACAAGGTGAATGAATGACTTTAAGACGCAAATCAAAGAAAAAAATTGCACTCGACAGCATCAAAAATTAGTCAAAATGATCTCTAATAGGTGAACGGACTCCGCCATCGTGTTCAGAATATAAAAATTGATCAGAATAGGAATCTTGCATAATTCGACGGTCGACCGATCAAGAAGGAGGGTCGCTGATGCACTGACACACATATCAAAGTCGAGAAGCCGCGATATTGCCCAAAAAACATCCGTTCACAAAACATATCACTATGTTAGTGTCAAAATGTTAAAACCTATCAAATGAGACTATTCGCTCAATTCGGACGAGTATGCGTGAATATCGAGCAATCAGATACAACAACACGCAAATCGGAGCTAAAATACACTCGACGGCACCAAAATTAGTCGAAACGATCTCCGATCGATGAACGAACTCTGTCATCACACTTAGAATGTCAAAATTGATCAAAATGGGCATTTTACATAATTCGATGGTTGACCGATCAAGAAGTAGGGTTGCTGATGCGATGACACACATATCGAGGTCGGGAAGCTGCGATGTTACCCAAACGATCTTCGTTCCCAAAATTGATCACTATGTTAGTGTTGTAATGTCAAAACTATCAAAAGAGACTGTTCACACTTAATTCAGATGAGTATGCCAAGCGGAAGCAACAACACACAAATTTGAACTATAATTGACCTCGATTTGACGCCGACTTGAACCAAACAGCCTCCGATCGTGAAACGGATTACGCTGTTGCATCCAGAACATCAGAGTAACCTAAAATTGACATATACATATGCCTATGTGATGATGCCGGTGCGAAAATCTAAATTAGGGAAAATAAAATAATAAAAAAATGTAAATCATATAAATACCTCTCATGAAACCCTAAACCATAATTTTTCCTATTCTCCCTCTCTCCCGTAAGCCCTCTCCCTCTCTCCCTCTACTCTCGCTCTCCTCTCCTCTCTCTCTCTCTCTCTCTCTCTCTCTCTCCGCCCATTTCACGTTCATGGTGCTATAGTGTCGCATAAGTGATAAATGATCACTGATATCAGAAGTAGCGAAAAAAAATCACTGCTGATCAGAATGAAGAAATCGCTCATGTTGCACTATGGGCGCACACTTATGGTGCCGCTCGGCGTCGTCTGAGCATGAGCTCTCGCTGCAGCGTGCGCCAGTACACGCGTGTGAGAGCTCAGATGCCCTGGCATACCCGTGCTGGCCTATTTTGATAGTTCACACGCCTTTCTTGACGCGGGAATTTGCTTGTTGACTATAAGTACCCATACACGTCTTTCTTAGCGTGACGGAGAAATTTGTACTTACTTGCTTATGTATAAGTACCCGTTCATGCCTTTCTTGGCGTTGCGGAAAAATTTGTTTCAGCAGGTACTTTAGAGACCTATACAAGCCTTTCTTGGCATGGTGGGAAGGTGGATTCAGGCCGTGGTTTATACTACCCATACATGCCTTTGACGGGCAAGCCCAGATACCCGGTAGCTCAATAATGGGGACAATGCCGGGATGCTACCAAAATATTGTCAAACTTCACACCGACAAGGGGGCATAGCTTGATAGTAAACTATGTTATGATATGAAATTATTATTTGAACTAACTTGCAGGTTTATAAGTACTCGTGCTTGCCTTTCTTGGCGTGTGGAGAAATCTATTTCAGCAGGTGCCTTAGAGCCCCATACATGCCTTTCTTAGCATGGTGAGAATGCGCATTAACGCTGTGATTTATACCACCCATACACGCCTTTATTGACATAGTGAGCAAACCCACCATACCCAAAGTAGCTCCCTATACGGGGACGACACCGGGATGCTGCTGAAATATTGCCAAATTTTTACACTAACATGATTAATAAACTGCTTAATGAAAATTCAATGATAAAGCTAAAATTAATGTTTTAACTTGATGTTGCAAATATATAAGTGCTTGTACACGCCTTTTTGGCGTGGAAGAAAAATATGTGTCTCATATAGTTACTTTAGAGACTCATACATGTCTTTCTTGACATGGTATGATGATGCATTCAACCGTGGTATTTACACCACCCATACATATCTTTTTTGGCATGGTGGGTAGGTCGATCCTGTAGTCCTCTATGGGATGACGGAGGTCAAATAAATGTCATCAAAATTTTATCAAAAAAAATGTATACTTGCAATATAATTAGGTCAAAATAAGCAATATTATATAAATTTCTTAGATTTAAATTAATGTTGAATCAAATACACCCGCATGGGCCCTGATACTATGTTGAATACTTGAATTCAAGTGTCGAGGATCGCGGTTGCTTCTTTGGGTCTGGGACCGGTCAAGTTAAAAAAAACCAAAAAATCAAATGATGTTATTATAATATCTTCAATCTAATAAAAAATCGAGAAGCTAATATCATATGACAATGATCTCTATTATTAAATTAATGAGGGGATCTAAATAGTGAAATAATAAACCACCCCGATGATGGTCGTGTTAAATAAAAATTTTAACCGGAGGGGATACTTCCATCAAAATATGATTACAATTTCAAAACAAATTAACTTAGATTGAATATCAATCTAAATGCAAAATTTAAAATATCGTTAAGCTACAAATGTCTAAATGAAATTCAATCTAAAAGCTTAAAGAAAACTCCACTCAATCCACCTTTCATAATAATTTGTCAGAGTTGACAAGTTAAGAAAACTCTAACTCATAAAGGAGCCAAAGTCAAATCAAGTACACAACTATGTTTACTCAAACATCTCATGCCAAGTGGACGCGGGCCCGTGTCCTGACTACGGATTTGCCAAGAGTTCCACACATGATTACGACGAGTCCTCACGTGATGATTATCACTAAATGACACCATTATATTATGGTCATAACTATAACTCGTATGCTCTCCAATGGCTCTGCCCCTTGAGTTTTGAACCATAGGGTATACTTGATAGGGAAAAAAGCCCTCTATAAGGTAAACTTAAGCTTGTCTCCTTAAACAAACATCATCCAGTCTATGAATTTCTTGGATGACGTAACCATGTGTTGCTGATAAGGATCCTTCGATCAATACTCCTCCTAAGTAGACTAGGGACCATGAGGGATGACGAACCATGGGATCTAGACGGGCCATCGTTTCCCCAACCGCTTTTAAGTTAAATATAATGAATTTTATAAATATTAAATTCTAAAACTCCACATGATGTTATTATACGCTATGCACCTAACCACTAGCCTTAATCGAAAGTTCTCCTTAAGATTGAGAGGGTAATTAACTATAGTGCTATAAAACCCGAACCATATCTAAAGTCTCACCAAATGAGGACAAAAATCTTGCAGGTGTCTTATCTACTATTCCATCTGCCTTCTAAAAATTACACCGACACTTAATTCATACTCTTTTCATTGAGAGGTCATGAATTTTGGAGCCATGATTTCTGATTCACTGGGACAGGTTCTCTTTCCATCTTTGGTTAGTCAAATTAAAGCTATAATAGCAGCGGAGTATAGTAAAATGAAAACTTAAAGTTATTTATCAAGTTAAATTGATTGAAACTCAAAATTATTTTTATAATAAACATAATTCTGAAGTTTTAAAAATCAATTTTTTTATTCATAACTTGTTTTCATATTTTATCGTGTTTGTTCTGTTATATATGTACATCATGAAAGTGTGGGATGATATATCAATTACTGATTACTAATCCCCATCTTTCATTTTGCAGATGGATCTTCAGAACACACCCTTCACTATGCAACATGGAGCCAACATCCGTAGCTAATGTCATCAACACGAGGATGCGGAGCTACTATACAATTTGGTAGCATAGATTTCCCGGATCGTACTCAAACTCGTTAGGCCAGAGACAATCATGCTATTGTATCAACTCGTGCAACAAGCCAAGTCTACTAAAGCTCCTATCGCTACTGCTGTTGAGGCCCCTCGAAAGAGAGCCTCTGTATTTGAAAGGTTGGGACACACTGAAGCTCCAACCATGAAGAGGATGATGACTGGGCAAATAATTTCAGTAGTGCATCCAACTCTACTTCTCTGACCTTGCCCTTTGCTCAAGGCCAACATGATGTTGAAGCTTCCTCATATGGAGGAAAGCTAACTAGAAGACAAAGGAGAAGAAGGAATGCCGAGTTGCGAGCCCAACAGCTCTCTCACCTAGCCCCTCTACACAACCGATGGAACTGAGAGTGTTCCCACCCACAACAAATTTGAAAATCTCAAGTGGGTGAAAAGGAACAACTCTATTAGTGATATTAAGCAATCATTCTGGGAGCAACTGCTTAAGCTCAACCCCACAAAGGAGGCATCCTGAGACTCTATCCTCTAGAGTGCACAAGGTGCTGAAAGTTGTAAAAGAACAAGGCCTTATGAAGAAGAGATATCAAAGGTCAATTATTAGAGAAGCCAACAATGCTCCACTAAGCTATCATCAAAGGTAGTAAGAACTCAGGAGCGTTACAAACAAGCTCTCAGGTGAACATCGGCATGACACCACGAATCCGCCAAAAGGTCAGAGAAAGGAAAATAAGTCTAAAGGTCAAGCTCAAGAAGAAGTCCACCGAAAAAGGCGTGACATCCAATTTGCATATCCGAAGATCTGCTGATGACAGGGCCCAACAAGAATGGGTTCCTAAAAAGAATGTTATAATTAATGAGGCTCGTGGTGGTTGACACCTTGGAGAATCCTCCAGGGAATCCCATCACCAACCTAAACGATCTTCCCTTGATTTTGATAGTAGCCCTTTGATTGAGGAGACATTCATCCCACACTCTGAGCCTGATATCAAATGGAGACGTCAATCAGAGATAAGGCTACAAGAAGGAGAAGAAGAAGATGATGACGATGATGATGAGACCATGGGAATATAAGTGGTCTATATGATAGGTCAAGGTGATGATCAGCCTGGTACTCGATTCTATAATTAACATCGATGTACCATCCTACCCACCCACCCAAAAAAGACAAGAAGAAGAAGAAGAAGCATTTAGGTTCTTCCTCACATGATGAGAAGACAAGAGTGAAGGGAGGAGAATCGTGTTGCCGACACCACCACACTAGCCCAAGTGCAAGAACATGCGGATGAGAAAAAGATAAAAAATTGAGTAGCTTAACACTAAAATGAATGAGATGATGGCTCAGATGAATCTTATGATGCAGATAATGCAGAGGAGTGCAGTAGCATTGCCACTATCTATTCCACCCACTAATCCTCAAATAGCTAATATCATCCATACCAATCCACCAAAAGAGCCAACACCTCAGACTTCTGGAGCTCATAGTGCTCATGAGGGGAAAGATGAAATTAGTCAGTTGACTTCCCAGCCAACTCCTCAAAACTTACCTAGCACATCAAAGCACGTGACAATTGCTCAATTGGAGATTATTTTAAATGAAAAGATTAAAGCTATCATAGCTGCAGAATAGGTGGAGAAATTGGTGAATAGAGGTCGCCCATATCTGCAGAATATGACCGTGTATCCTAAGGGTTACTGTCAAAATTCCATTCATTTGATGGCAACGGTAACCCCAGGCAACA
This sequence comes from Cymbidium sinense, assembly GCA_021442155.1. Lineage (NCBI taxonomy): Eukaryota > Viridiplantae > Streptophyta > Magnoliopsida > Asparagales > Orchidaceae > Cymbidium > Cymbidium sinense. Next base: position 72,656,050 of record CM038233.1, read on the forward strand.
CTTAGCATAATTTAAAGCAACCTGTGGTAATACTAGGGGTAATGATGCGTTATTGTTCCGCTAGTTCTTTAACACCTTAATTTCAACTACTTTTGAGTGGTACGCAGAGTTGCCAAATGACTCAGTTAAGACATTCGCCTAAATGGAGGCAATGTTTATCAAAAGATTTGCTAGTGTAGTTAGAAAGACTACAACAGCTAACCTCTCCCTGGAGAAGAGAAAGAAGGACAAGTCAGTTATAAAGTACATAACTCGTTAGTGAAACATGAGTATGAAGTGCGAGTAATGGCTGGAAGAAGAATATTCAATTCATCTGCTAATGGGTAACATTGATGATAAAATAGCACCCTATTTATGCATGGCTTCCATCACTACCTTTCAAGAATTGCTCGGTGGCAAAATTTGAAAAGTTGAATCTCTAAACCGATACAAAATAAAGAAAGGGAAGTTCTCATAATCAAGGGGGATTGAAGCTCACATTGCTTTATATGATTCAAATAGAGAAAGGAGGGCAACTTACAATGTAGATAAGAGGAAACAACCTATCTATTTTGAAGAGTAAGTTAAACAACCCTTCAATTTCTCAAGGAGATTAGTTCTTGGAGGCAATGATAAACCCAAAAAACTTTCTAGTGGTGATTGCCCAAGACAATCATTAGGCTTTTTTCAACACTTCAAAGAAATCACTCCATGTTAAGTCCACATTGTTGAAGAGTTAAATACTTTCTATATGCATTCTTTGCCTAGAAATAATGAACGTGTAATTTCATTTTACAAGTCTGAGGAATGCTATCATCAGGATTCTGATTGGGTCATGCAATTTGATGAATCTGATGATATGGTTCTCACAAGAATGCCAAATTATTATCCTCTAAGAATTTTCAAGATGATGCACAAATTGGGAGTTGATATTGGAACAAATAAATGGCGAGCCCACTTCTTTGATGCCCTTTGGGGTCTAAAAAGTCCGCAGACCTCGTGAAAGTGTAATAATCATACATCTAAAGGTCTTGGATACATCTGACGTAAACACCATCAAAGAAAAATCTGATATGTTATAACAAAAGAAAAGATTGACACTAAAATTGAAAATGAAGATGATCTTTATGAGGTTTATCTGACCAATGATGAGGAGGTAGAAGCCAACACCCAAAGAGCCTAAGGATGGTGGAGCTACCATGGATGAGTTGAAGGAAATCAACTTGGGAACAAGGATGATCCTTAAAGTTCTTCACGATGAAAAGGTTGAAGAAATGAAAGCTCTACTATGTGAATTGGACCGCTTTGCTTGGACATACTAAAATGTTTATCCTTGATTTGGCGTTCACAAACTAGCCATCAAGGTAGATGCAACACTAAGCAAGCTCCTAAGAATGAGATTGGAGATTGAAGAGGTAATTGCGTAAACTAAAAGTTGATCAAGCAAGCTTTATCGAGAAGAAAAGTATGCATATTGGATAGCCAACGTTGTTCCTGAGAAAGAAGAATGGTCAAATCCAGATTGATCAGATCAAAGCATGCCCAAAAGATGATTTTCTGCTTATAATATCAGGACTACTAGTTGACAATACTTTCAACTATGATATGTTCTCATTTATGGACGGATCATCAGGATACAATCAAATCAAGATGGCTCTGAAGACGAGAAGCACACATCATTTAGGACGTTAATTGGTATATACTGCTATACAGTCATGCCTTTCGGATTGAAGAATGCTGGAGCTATATATCAAAGGACCAAGACACGCATCTTCGATGAATTGATTCATCAAAAAGTAGAATGCTACATGGATGATCTCATCGTCAAGAGCATAGATCAAAAAGATCATTTAGGTGACCTGAGGGTGGTCTTCGAAAGAATTAGACAGTACAATTTCAAGATGAACCCTCTCAAATGTGCATTCAATATTTCATCTAGAAAGTTCCTTAGCTACGTGGTACGGCATAGAGGAATTAAGATCGATCATAATAAAATCAAAGCAACAGTGAATATGCAACCGCCAAGAATCTTCACTTTCATTCAGGACATTTGGCATTCATCCTTTCATAATAAATCTCGCATGTCAACCATTTGCTAAATTGAAGAAGAATGCACCATTTAAGTGAGAGGATGAGTGTCAAGAAGCATTTGATAGCATCAAAAGATGCCTGTTGAATCCACCAATCCTGGCAGCGCCTATTCTGAGAAAGCCTCTCATTTTATATACAGTTGCATTAGAAGAATCTCTCTGAGCATTGCACACAAATGAGAATGAAGAATGTATACTATATTATCAAAGAAGATTGAAAAAAATTCTCCGATAAGAAGCACCGTCTAATCTTCACCGCAGAAGCAGACACTCATCTCAAAGATCAATTTAAAGTTCTAAAGACCATCTCATTGTCATTGGATGGGTAAGTCTTTACTCAATATCACATATGTATCTCAAAAAGCTATCAAGGGGCAAATACTAGTAGATTTTCTCGCTATGCATCCTATCCCAGCAGATTTAGCAGTCAATGATGATTTACCTGATGAACAGATTCTGCTTATTCATGAAAGAAAAAGGCTGCAGATCTGGGAAATGTATTTCGATGGTGCATCATCTATTAAGTCCGCTCAGCCCCCAAATCTACCAAAAGTAAGAGCTGGCGTTGTCCTCGTCTTCATAACACTAGAAAGTGGCATAATGAGAGCTTCATACAGTCTAAGCCAAGAACCAACAATGAAGTTGAATAGGTATCATTGGCGTGTCTCAAGAAGCTATTGTTATCGGCATTCAAAATTTAAGAATCTTTGGAGACTCTCAATTGGTAATTAACTAAGTGTTGGGTCTCTATAAGATTAACAAGCTTAAATTACGACATCATGTAATTACTTGAGCTCATGAAGCAAATTCCAAATATTAAACTAGCTCGAGTTTCTCGATCAAAGAATAGTAAAGCAGATTGTTTGGCAAAGCTAGCAAAAGAGATGGCGAACATAGACGATGATGATGTGTTGATTGAACTATCCACTCATCGAGTTCTGCAACCAGTAAATCCATATTCCCCGCAGGTAGAGGGACATCAAACTGCCCAGGAAGCAATTTAAATTGCTCCTCACTCTCCTAAAGAACGATAAGTACAAGAGACAAAAAACTCAAAAAGTACTGCAAACAAATCATGCGAAGCTTCCATAATGGAAGATCTAGATGATTGGAGACAACTCTCATCGATTATTTCAAGGAAAGCAAATTACTGAGCAATAAATCACTAGCCACGCAAATTACAAAAAGAATCATATGATATGCTTATGTCAATGACACATTGTATCATAGATCCTTTGAGCAAATGTAGTTGCGATGCTTAGGGACGGATGAAGCCAACAGAGTAATGTTTGAAATTCATGAAGGACTCTACGGTGCACACCAGCCAGGTCCTAAAATGGCAACAAAAATTAAGAGGATGGGATACTATTAGCCTTCAATGGTGAAAGACTGCATAAATCATGCTATAAAATGTCACGAATGCTAAGTTTACAAGGATCTCATTCAGCAACCTTTGAATCCTCTACACCCAACAATAGCATCCTGGCCATTCAAAAGTTGGGGCGCATATATAATTAGATCGATTGATCCTCTATCATCAGCGAGACATTGATTCATTCTAGCAGCTACTGACTACTTCTCCAAGTGGGCCGAGGCTACTCCATTTAAGGAAGTCACTGTTGATCGAGTGGTTGACTTCTTCACCAATAATATTGTCTATAGATTCGGGGTGCCACGATGAATTATTTAAGACAACGATCCAACTTTCAAGAGTACGAAGATATACAGATTCACTGATCAGCACAAAATCAATTGATGGTATTCATCAATCTACAATCCAAGGGCCAATGATTTAGTAGAGGCTTTCAATAAAACTTTAGTGAAGTTGCTCAAAAACATTCTCATGAAGAATAAAAGAGAGTGGCATACTAAAATGATAGAAGCACTTTGGGCATACAAAATAACTTATGAAATGCCAACCAAAGCCACTCCTTATGCTCTAACATTTAGAGTTGAAGTTGTTTTGTCACTAGAAGTTGAGCTGCTATCACTTCGAGTAGCTGTCCAATTTAATCTAACTCAAGATGAGAATGCTCGCCTGTGAATAGAAGAGTCAGATGTGCTTGATAAAGTTAGACTCCATGCTCAACAAAGTTTAGAAATTTATCGAGGGAGGATGTCTAAAGTTGAATAGTTTAGTACGCCCTCGAACATTCCAGAAAGGTGAATTAGTTCTGGTGTTGAGAAGGTCAATCATCCCTCATCGCAAGATTAGTAGTAAATTTGAAGCTTGGGAAGGTCCTTACATCATAGAGAAGGTGTACGAAGGAGGAGCTTACAAGCTTATTGACAAGAATGGTTAATGACCGATGCCACCAATCAATGGTCGATATCTCAAGAAATACCAATAACGACAATGGATAAGTATATAAATACTTAAATGAATCTTGCAATAGTAAGGCTTTCAAATACATATGTAATATCACTTGAAGATTCTCTCATAAAATGAGAACGCATTTTTAAGTTATCAGGAAAAGCCTCCCTGTAGACAAGGGCATTTTTATATATTTAGCAAAGTTAACATCATGCTTCAAGCCGAGACCCTTATATATATATATATATATATCAGAACGAGCTCCATTTATTTATATTAAAGAAGTTCAAACTCTATAATGCATTTCTAAACTAGTCTACAATCCCCTTATTAAACAGGGAGCAATTTTTTTAGTTTTTATAAATCAAAGTTGTTCAATCATTCACTATCAAATAAGAGAGCTTCTTGCACATGAATTCAAGTTGACATCGAGCTTTATGTCGAGATCCCTGAATATATCTATAACTATTATTGTCAAAGTTGTAGGTCTTACAAGAGTAAAAAGAATATGCTTCAATGCATGAAAATACAATCCTAAATATCAAAAGTTTCCCTCCAAGATTTGTCAAATGTCGAAGATCAAGTAAGAAGAACTCTTAATTTTGGAAGCTTCAATCAACTAAGTTGGAAAAACATCAACCTCTACATCTACAAGTCTAGGACACGGATGGGTTCTAAAGGTCGAACTCAATAAGCCCACAGTGGTCGAGTTGCTGACACTCTCCTCACTCAACAAGTCACAAAAAAGACAACAGTGAAAGAGGCCCCATTCGTTAGTCTAATGACAAGATCTCCAAGCCATTACAGCTTAAGTAAAAAACTCGAGTATGTTCTAAAGGTCAGACTCAACAAGCCCATAAATGGCAGAGTTATTGATGCTCTCCTCACTCAACAAGCCGCAAGAAAAGTCGCAGTGAGAGAGCCCCTGCTCATTAGTCCAATGATGATAGCTGTCCAATCTCAAACTAGATCCAACTTAGTGACTACAAGTAATCAAAATCCAAGAGAATTTTTTGCTCGATCGATGGACTAAGATAATCTGAGGAAACTCTCAATTCAGAGCTGCCTCAAATCAATCTATATATTGCCTACAATGTGATATTCCAATCTCTTTTCAAATGATTTGATCAAGCACAAAGCACAGATCAAAGCCAATTCCCTCATCAAGTCCCCAAAACCAAAAAGCACAGGATCGAGGAAGCGATTTCATAGTTCACACAAAGACAATGGCTGAACTAAAGGAATTTCATGGTTATTCATCTTAAAGCACATAGTGCTAGACGATAACTCAACATTGACCTAATATGAGTGGAAGGTCAATAATCAGATACACCCTTCAACAAGTTCGCGCAAAGCATAGTAGAAGCGCATATACACTTCCTAACAAGTCAATACGGACAAATCAGGTCAATCTTTCATCAAGTTCGTCAAGCTTAAAGCTAGGACAGAAGGAATTTTAAATCTCAAAGTAAACAAACTAATTTCTCCATCAAACCCGATCAAGCATGAAGCTAGGGTCAGAGGAAATTCAAGTTTACAATAACACAAGAGAAAGAGGTCTTCAGCAAGCCCATTGAAGCAGATACTAGATGGAGAAGAGCTCTTATCCATCCGACAAGTCGATCCTGATAGATCGGTCAACCCCATCATTTAACATGTTCAAAATTAAACATCATATTATTAACAAATCTTGTTAAAGCTCTATGAGCCACCGAAATCGAAGTTGAAGCGATCCAAGATCTATGACCAGCCCAAAGGGTCAACTAGTTTTCAAAAAATATGACTTGCTCTATGCACAAATCATATTTGTTGGGGGGCATTTGTTGCCCTCCATGCACGCGCCATAAGTCAAGTCGAGCTCATAAGGTGAATTGATGAGCTTCAGCACATAAATCAGAGCTAAAATGCACGACAGCATCAAAAATTAGTCGCAATGATCGACAGAACGGACTCCATCGATTTAGAATGTTGAAATTGATCAGATAGGCATCTTGCATAATTCAACAGTGGACCGATCAAGAAGGAGGGTCACCGATGCGCTGACATGCATATCAAAGTCAGGAAGTCGCAACATTGCCCAAATGATCTTCGTTCACAAAATTGATCACTTTGAAGGAAAATTTCAAAATCTATTCAAATGAGCTCGACTTCTCGACGAGTATGCATGAATATCGAGCAATCAGATATAATAACACGTAAATCAGAGCTAAAATATACTCGACATCACCAAAATCAGTTTAAACAATCTACGATCGATGAATGAACCTTTCTGTCGCATTCAAAATGTAGAAATTGATCAAAATAGGTAACTTGCATAATTCGACAGTCGACCGATCAAGAAGAAGGGTCGCCGATGCGCTGACATGCATATCGAGGTCGGGAAGCTACGATGTTGCCCAAACGATCTCTGTTCATAAAATTGATCATTTATTAGCATTGAAATGTCAAAACCTATTAAATGAGGCTGTTCCCACTTAATTCGGATGAGTATGCATGAATATCGAGTGAGCGGAAGCAACAACGTGCAAATTTGAACTAAAATTGACCCCAATTTGACATGGACTTGAACCAAACGCCTCGATAAAACTGTCATTACGCCCAACATTATCGAGTAATGTAAAATTAACATATAAATTTTCCTATGTGATGATGTCGGCATGAAAATTCAAATTAGGGCAAATAAAATAATAAAAAAATGTAAATTTTATAAATACCCCTCCTAAAACCCTGAACCCTAATTTTTCCTATTCTCCCTCCCTCTCCCATAGCCGATAACTCTCTCCCTCTCTCCCGTAAGCCCTCTCCCTCTCTATTTCTCTCTCTCTCCCTCTCTCTCTCTCTTTCTCTTCCCAATCTGTTTCACTGCTTGCACTGAGTTTTCCATGCTAAACCACCCAGATTGTAAACATCAGAGAAAGTGGCGAAAATCATGGTTTGCACTATAGCAAACATTGTAGCAATCTGCAAAAATCACTGTTCGACACTATAATGAGTGATGTTCACGTCGCAGCGCTGCACTTTTCCGCATGCCAAGACGCTACGCTCAGATCGCTCTCGCTGACACGACTGCTGCAGACACGCGCCATACAGCATGCGCTACCATGAGCACCCCGCAGGCATGCAGCTCTGCACTCGACTCTGACGCCGCTGCCTGCGGATCTCACTCGTGCGCGACACCCTGTTTCGCCCGAAACCTATTTTGACCATAAGTACTTGTACACATCTTTCTTGGCGTGACAGGGAAACCTGTGTTTGCTTGTTTACTATAAGTACCCGTACACACTTTTCTTGGCGTGGTGGATAAATTTATACTTGCTTGCTTATGTATAAGTATCCGTACATGCCTTTCTTGGTGTGACAAAAAAATCTATTTCAGCAGGTATCTTAGAGACTCATGCATGCCTTTCTTGGCATGGTAGGGGCCAGATAGCAGTAATATCTGGGGACAATGTCGGGATCTGCCAAAATCTTTGTCAAACTTCATCGATGGGGGACGCATAGCTTGATAGTAAACTATGCTATGATATGAAATTATTATTTGAACTAACTTGCAGGTGTATAAATACTTGTACATGTCTTTCTTGGCATGGTGAAAATCTATTTCAGCAAGTACCTTAGAGCCCCATACATGCCTTTCTTAGCATGGTGGGAAGGCACATTCAGGCCATGGTTTATACCATCCATACACACCTTTCTTGGCGTAGTGGGCAGACCCAACATACACGAAGTAGCCCCTATCTGAGGATGCCAAGATCTTCGAAATATTGCCAAATTTTTACACTAATATGATTAATAAACTGTTCAATGAAAATTCATTGATAAAGTTAAAATTAATGTTTTAACTTAATGTTGCAAATATATAAGTACATGTACACATTTTTCTTGGCGTGACAGAGAAATATATCTCATATATGTACTTTAGAGACTCATACATGTCTTTCTTAACATGGTGGGATGACGCATTCGGCCGTGGTATTTACACCACCATACATGCCTTTCTTGGCATGGTGGGAAGGCCCAACCCCCGTTGTAGCCCCCTATGTGGGGACGATGCCGGGAGGCTGTCAAAATGCTGTCAAAATTTTATTAAAAAAATATACTTGTAATAGAATTAGGTCAAAATAAGCAATATTATATAAATTTCTTAGATTTAAATTAATGCTAAATCAAATACACCATGACCAGAACTATGTTGAATGCTTAAATTCAAGTGTTCGGGGATATTGAGTTCTTCCTGTTAGGTCTTAGGGGAGGGTGTGAACAAAACCAAAAAATCAAATGATGTTATTATAATATATTCAATAAAACATCGAAGTTAATTGTCATATATGACAAATCGATCCTTTATTATTAAATTAATAGAATCGATAGGATCTGAAACAGCTAAACAATAAAGCACCCCGATGATGGCCATGTTAAATGAAAATTTTAACCGGAGAGGATACTTCCATCGAAATATGATTACAATTTCAAAATAAATTAACTTGGATTGAATATCAATCTAAATGCAGAATTTAAAATATCGTTAAGCTACAAATGTCTAAATGAAATTCAATCTAAAAGCTTAAAGCAAACTCCACTCAATCCACCTTTCACAATAGTTTGTCGGAGATGACAAATTAAAAAAACTCTAACTCACAAAAGAGCCAAAGTCAAATCAAGTACACAACTATGTTTACTCTCAAACAATCTCATGTAAGCAAGGACGTGACCCGTATCCTCTGACTGCGTGATTTGGCTAGTAGGCTCCACACATGATGCAGTTACGACCAGAGTCCTCTGACCGGGTGGCTATCGCTAAATGACACCATTATATTACGATCGCGTCGTGTATGCTCCCAATGGCTCTGTCCTTTGAGTTGTGAACCATAGGGTATACTTGATAGGGCAAAAAGCCCTCTATCAGCTAAAGTAAACTTAAGCTTGTCTCCTTAGACAAACACCACCCGATGTCTGCAAAGATTTCTTGGACGATGTAATCCATGTGTTCGATAAGGATCCTTGGTGGGTTGTTACTACCTCCTCATTAAGTAGATTAGGGACCGCAACAGTCTGGGGTGACGAAACCATGAGATCTAGATCGGGCGCATCATCGTTCCCCCAAAAATCCACTTTAAGTTAAATATAATGAATTTAATAAATCTTAAATTCTAAAACTCGCATCTTCTTATGCCTTGCTAAGTACTAAACTTTTAATCGAAAGTTCTCTCGATTGAGAGGTAATTAACTATAGGTGCTTGCACTTTAGGAAACCCGAACTAGATTCCTCACCAAATGAGGGGGAAATCTCAGGTAGTGTCTTTATCTACTATTCCATGCTTACGAAATTACACCACTTAATTCATACTCTCTCTTCATTGAGAGGTTGGTGTGAATTTTGCCCACATCTATTTGTAATGATTTTTATTAGGAAGGACTTGAAAGTTATTGGATTTATTTTAAGATTAGTACAATATAAAAATTTTATATATGCAAATTTAATTTTTTAAGTCTATTATGATATAATTTATATTAGAATACTCATAAGTTATTTTTTCATATGACCTCAAAAATAAATAAATAATATTTTTGTTTGAGTGAAATAATCTAATTTTGAAATAATGGTATATTCTAAATTTTATGTATATATATATATATATATATATATATATATATATATATATATATATATATATATATACACACATATATACATATTTAACACAAACTTCAAATTTTATATAAATAACACCCAATCTTTTATATTACATCACCTACTTTTAAAGTGAAATACATCTTTTTAAGCATAATAATATATTAGATAATTAAATATCTAACTTTAAGTATCACATATGTAAATGCATAATAATTGTGTGGTATGTATTTATATCTTTCAAAAAATTTATCCGACCAAGCACAATTTTAAAGCAAAACATCAGTTTTAAAAATATCTACAAGACACCAAGCAAAAAAAAAAAAAAAAAAAAAACTGATTTAACTGAGGTTTGCCCAACCGACAATATTAATTGAAAGAATTAGGTGAGATGCCCTCATCCCATTTTATTTTAGAATAAAAAAAAAAAAAATTACATGTTTAATTTTTTCATTTATTTTATTGATTATAATATAAATGTTTTAATATGTTACTGTTTTTTTAATAAATATATTCATTATATTTAAATTTATATGCAAATCAAAATCACGTAATTACATAAAATTTAAATATAATAAAAATTCTGTGTTAATTTTTTGACTCTAACATAATTAAAATTAAATCACACTATGATGATTTAATATTTTGGGCATTTACGTACATAACACACAAATTCTTCTAATTACTTATGTAACATCCAAAATTTGATATTAGCACTCAAATTTATAATATTATATCAAAAAAATAACATATTTATTAATTTTTGAAGTGAAATACATAGTTTAAACTATAAGAAATATGCAATATTTGTAAATATTAAATTTTAAGCATTAGATATGTAAATGCAAAAGAATTGTGTGCTATGGACTTAAATTTTCCTATTTTTTATTATAATGGCATAAGTAACTATATAACATATCTTAAAGTATGTTTGGTTATAAATATTTAAAAATTATAAAAAAATTTAAATATAATATAAGATAAATTTAGGAAATCATTTTATGCTTGAACCCAAAATGAATTTGAATTAAAATAATCAAAATCTTGATTTGATCTCACGATGATCATGATAATGACATGCCTCATCAAAATTTTTTATTCAATCATATTTGTCATAATAAAATCTTATTTTGATTTAAGTGAGTAAATATATAAATAAATAATTTTTAAAAACTCTTGATAAAATACTTTAAATTTATTTTATTACTAGCCAAATATCTAAAATATTAAAATTATTATATTTTATTTACTATGTACTCTTAAAAATCATCACTTAGTCAAATTCAAAGTGCTACAAAATAAAAATGGGCCCGACAGTTCAGGGGTGATTTTGACCGACCAGAATCTAATACGGCGGGCCTTTGTTCTCATTCCTAAATGGGCCTTTCTAGTTCTAGGGAGAGTGATGGAATATACCCTTTATATAAATATTTTAATTTTTTAAATTAAAAATAAAATAAGATTTATTTTAATTTTTTTAATTTAAAAAATAAAATAAAAGATAAATTGGGAGCCTTTCCCTAATATCTGACAGAATATTCACATTTAAAAAATTAAGAATGTATTTTTGAAATTATCAGAATATATTTTGAGATAACTATAAAATAAGAGTAATTGTAACAAATCTAAATGTGAATTTATTTTATTCAAATTTCAATGAACAAATTATATTTACATATGTAATAATGCTTATATATTTACTATCTAATATTTAGATTTTATATTTATTTAAATAGCACTTAAATATTTATTACATTAAAATATCATAATGATTATTTTTCTAAAGTGAAATATACTTTATCAAGAATAAGAAAAATACTATCTTTATAAATATTAAATTTTAGATATTAAATATATAAATACATACAAATTGTGATTTAAATTTCATTTTTTTGTGCAAACAGCATTTACAACATTCTTCTCAAGACCATGCACGTGCTGGTCACATGTTTGTCCTCAATTTTAATTTCAAATAAATATAAATATATATTTTCTTCCTTATAATATGATAAAATAGATTAAAATGAAAGGGAAATGTATGGAGGATAGAGATTTAGGAATCCTATGAGGAAATAAAATCATTTTGAATTAATAATGCTTAGTTAGAAAAAGGCTTGGTCCCTATCAAATTTATTGCATGAATGTACAATTTTAAATAAGTCATGTTGGATTCATAGTTGTCCCTAAAAGATAGTTAAGATCTTACAATAATGAAAATATTATTTTTTTTCAAATATAAAATGTACCTTATAAAAATATTTCAAAAGGACTTAAATTATCTTACATCATAAGACAACATTAGGTTAATCATTCCCTTAAGAGAAAACTTATAATAAGGAGAAGCAATGAAAGTGTTGGCTAAAACCCAAGTTTATATTAAAGCATGATATTTACACATGATTTAAATCTCCTCTTATCCTCTTATGGAATACTGATATATATATATATATATATATATATATATATATATATATATATATATATATATATATATATATATATATATATATATCTATATATATATATATATATGGTATATGTGAATTTAGCTTAACTTGACCCTATTTAGGCTCAATGTATAACTAATTTAAAGAATAAAACAAGTACAAAAATTTGTCTCATTGTCTCAACTCACACTCAATCTAAATAAAAAATTAATTCAATTTTGAATGATTTTATCTTCAAGCTAGACATAGCTCTAGCTTGAAGATGAGTTTATACCTAAGGAAAGAATATTTTGATCTATAGTTTTAAAGGTGTATCTATTTTAAATGAGTCCATCTTAAGATGGTAGGAAATCAATCATTGAATATAAGAATAAAGATAATTTAAACTCATTCATGAAAAAGTTTGAAGGAGAAATAAAGTATTATGATCATAAGATTCTTATATATCATCACTCACAAAAAAAATTATGCATTTTAAGGCAATACAAATAAGCCTAAACTCGTGCTTGATTTAATTTGGATTGGTTGAATTGATGACCAGATAGGCTCATAATGGTGCATCAATTCTCATAAGAAATTCATTACCTTATACAAAATTCATGAATGTATGATTTTTTTTTAAATCCAAACCTTAAATTAATCTAAACTAGCCAATTGTGATTATAATGATAAAATTCTAGCTATATCGGACTAATGAGGTGCAATTAGGCTATTTTTTCTTCTATATATGAAAATAATGTTATAAATAAAAGCTTATGTTCCCTCCCTTTCTAGACAGCCTACACAGGTATATCTAGCTCTGAGTAATACACTAATAACTATATTTGTGTGAATTTTGTTGATATGGGGCCATTTAAACTTCATTAAGATGATTCTCTTTAGCACCCATCATTTGCAACCCTTCACATAATTGCTTCTTGTAGTGAAAGGAATTAATGAATGACATGCTATTACTACTTAATATAATTGTGTCTATTTGATCGATGATGAATTTGTTGAAAATTCTTATCATCAATTCACCAGCTAAAATTTCTATCACCATTAACATGCTTGTGGCATCATCACTTATAATACATTATGTTGAGTGCGGGAAGATTCGTGTCAGTATAGTATGAGAATCTAATTTCTTATCGTTGCACAAAAGTTCTGCACACACAGTAAAAAGGTTTGAGAGACCTCAAGATTTTTACTTGAAAAATCCAAAAAAGGGAAAACCACGCCAGCCCACACTTAGAATAATTTCACTTCTTGTTACAATTGTTACCCTTTCTCCAAAGTAGGAGAAAGATAGCTTACAAGAATAAGTTTTGTGACAAGCTTCAGATTAACTGGCCTTGTTTGATGTGTCGATGATCCAACAGAAACTATCAAAAGATGGCCGATTGTCGAGCAGTGGAAACTGGCGGTGGTGACCGGTAATAATGGTGCTATTGATGGCGACCAACGCGATCTATGGCTGATCCGGTGGTTCCCGGCGATAATGGTGCATGTGACTAACGGTGACAATCACGGTGGGCCGGTGAAGATCGGGTCCCGATGACGATAGCGTATCTACCGCCGATCGGGCATGCGATATTCTTGCTGGAGGTTCTCTCTCTCTTAGCTCTCATGTGAAGAATGAGGAGCTTTTAGATTATGTGGACACCTCTTAAATACAGAAAATCCAAACCACTCCATCGACGCTCAAAATGATTCATTCATCTCGATGTATTTTAGATATTTGAATACTCAAATGAAGTTAATTACAAGATCTTAGACTTGTTAGATCTAGTCAAGATGCTCGATTTGACTATAAACACTCCATATTTAGAAGTTATTTAGGATTCGGCTGATATCTCAAAGTTTTCAATGATATTTTAAGTGCTTGATCTAGGCTAGTCTCGACTCAAGATCAAATTGCTTTCGATGTCAAGATTTGTACTTCAACTAGTAGAGTTTCCAGTGACATATTAAATCATTAATCTACGACACCATTAGTAATGTCATTATTAGATTACCTCTTGAATACTTAGGTAATCCTAGAGGTGGTCATGTTCGATGAGCCATATCAAAGACATCCATTACCTAATTAAAGTTTTATCATAGAGCAATATAATCTCGATTATCTATTATAAATAGTCACAAAAATATTCTAAATAATGATTGAAAGCATGCAAGATTTGAATGTCATTTAGTCCTTCACGCAATGTCATGAAGTTTATAATTATATTTCAAGTACTTGACTTAGGCCCATTTAGACTTGGCAAATATATTTTTAGTGTTATTGGGTTCATCTCATTGATACACTCATTTCCTAAATTTATTAAAATTAGAAATCTTATGATTTCAAATTTACTTTTAGAAAATTTTAACTCAATTATTATATTAAATTCATATATAATCGAATAAATTTTATGATGATGCATCAATAATGAAAATATATTTTTTTCAAATATAAAATGTATCTTATAAAAATATTTCAAAAGGACTTAAATTATCTTACATCATAAGACAACATTAGGTTAATCATTCCATAAAAAGATAACTTATAATAAGAAGGCTCCAACATGCAAATCATAATTATAAGGTCAAGCAATGAAAGTGTCTAAAACCAAAGTTTATATTAAAGCATGACATGACACATGATGCCTCCTTAACTAAAATACTATACACACTTAAGAAAATCTTGAAGACAATAAATTATTCTACACTATGTACTCAATTAAATCTCCTCTTATGGAAATAAAGTATTATCATAAGATTCTTATATAATCACTCACCAAAAAAAAATTATGCATTTTAAGGAAATACAAATAAGCCTAAACTCGTGCTTGATTTAATTTGGATTAGTTGAATTGATGACCAAATAGGCTCATAATGGTGCTTTAATTCTCATAAGAAATTCATTACCTTATACAAAATTAATGAATGTATGAATTTTTTTTTAAAAACCAAACCTTAAATTAATCTAAACTAGTTAATTATGATTATAATGATAAAGTCTAGCTACAAATGTGGTGCAACTAGGCTATTTTTTTCTATATATGACAATAATGTTATAAATAAAAGCTTATGTTCCCTCACTTACTAGATAGTTCAGACATATCTAGCACTAAGTAACACAATAACTATATTTGTGCACTTTTGTTGATATGATGTGACTTTTATGGGGCGATTTAAACTTTCTTTAAGATGATTCTCTTTAACACCCATCATTTGCAACCCTTCACATATTTGCTTCTTGTAGTGAAAGGAATTAATGAATTGTGGGCTCCGATAATTAATGAATTTGAATATTGAAGAGAGTGATAATGTAATTTTCAAGTGTGGAATAGTAGATAAAACACTACAGAGATTTCCTCATTTTGTGAGGACTTTAGATCTGGTTCCAGTTTCCTATAGCAAAGCCCCTATTAATTACCTCTCAATAAGTGAGAGAGAACTTTCGATTAAAATCGCTAAATGCGTAAATAGCAAGAAGTATGTAGAGTTTTAGAATTTAAGATTTATGAAATTTATCATTTTTAAACCAATGGTTGGTGAAATGGCATCTCAGAAATCATCCATAGTCTACTTAGTCGAGGATGACCCAACCTGATGTAAGGATCCTCATCGAACACACATGGGTTACATCGTCCAGAAATAATTAGACTGGGTGGTGTTTGTCAAGAGAAGCTTAAGTCTACCTTAGCGAGAGATTGTATCAAATATTATGATTCACAACTCAAAGGGAGCCAGGAGCATACGCATCGTGATCATAATATAATGGAGTGGACCGCCAAACCACATCGAGGACTCTGTAATTGGTTCATCTAGAGCTAATAGAAAGACACGAGTCATCCTTACAAGAATGATTGAGAGAATAGTAGAACTTGATTTATTGACTCTTCATGTTAGAGTTTTCTTAGTTTATCACCCCATAAATAGTTACGGATGGATTGAGTTTGATTTAAGTTTTTAATGATAGAATTACATTTAAGTTTTGTGCTATTTAAAAATTGATTAATTAGAATATATTTAAAAGCTTTAGATCCTGTCAACCCTACTTAGTTGCTAACAGAGGATTAGATCTACTATCACCTAACAGAATCAATTTCTCAGATATTTCACTAATTTGAAACTCTTATTATAGGTTTTTAAATTTTGTTAACCCATACCTAGTACTGAGAATAAACCAGAAGGCAACCTGCGCAGTATCTTCAGACTCTTGAATTTAAGCATTTAACATAGTGTCGGGGCCCATGCGGATGTATAATAATTTTAGGTAATTTTATATTTGAATTATTAGATTGATTTTGTATTTTCATTTATTCCAATTTAGCTACCTTTAAACATTAAAATTCACTTGAAATCTCTATGTGAAATACGTGTGTTTATAGTTTAGCTAATTTCATCTAATTAATGAAATCATTGATTTTGAAAATCATAATTAGAATAAAATTTCTTAATTTTTGTATTGAATGAAAGCTCCATGATTTTTGTAGATTTTAATTTAGTATCGCCTTCTATCTACTTGTACAAAGAGTTACAGATCTCGAAGAAGGCATTATAAATTGATCTAATATTTTATTAGATTTTTTAGATTAATACTTAATATATTCCAATTTAGCCTGCGCAGCCTTTTCAGACATTAAAATTTGCACTTGAAATCTCATGTATACATGCAGAATTTATAGCTTAATTTCATCCAATTAATGAAATCATTGATTTTGAAAATCATAATTAGAATGAAATTCGATTTTGATTAAAGGAATCCCTATGATTTTATAGAATTGGATTTAATATCTTATGCTTGTAAAAGTTGATGTGTGAAAAAGTGTTTTGATTTAGATTCTGAAAGATAATTTAATTTTTTGTTTTAAAAGAAGATTTATCCATCACCGTAGCTTACATTTTCCCCTCTTTTTTGTTTTACTTTTGTGTTTATTGTATGCTATTTTCCCTCCCCCTTTTGTTGTTTGGAGTTTTTAATTTAAATTTTAGCTTTAGGTTTCATTGTTTGACATTCTTAAGTTGATTCCTTTACTTTTTATTTTTTTTAAGTCTATAATTTTGATGAAATTTTGGTAGCCTCCGCCATCCCCATGTGGGGATGCATCGGGTGTTTGGCCTACTCGACGCTCTTGATGTAGTGAGTGGTGTCTTAGACATCGCAGTTTTCATCTCGTCGCCCTCTCTTGAGCACGACGAGGCCTTCGACCTAAAAGAAGACATAATGCAATATATATTCATCCCCATTTTTTTAAGTCCGAAATTAGACAAAATTTGAAAGATTTTTCTAGGGGACGACATCTAACTGTGTTTTTACTGACAGCCTCTGAGTAGTAGCGGTGTCTTGACACCACACCTATTTTTCATCTGCCTCTTGAGCACAATGAGTCTTCAAACCGCAAAGAAACATAAGCATATATATATACAATGACAGGGCGGGAATAAGGTTATGCAATTGAAATGTAAGGCAAGGAGTGCCTCAAAATCGAAAAGAAGAATTACTTGATGATGCTCTTCCCAGGTGCATTGAAGGTGGAAGGCTAAAGAGGGGGGTACGAGAAATTGAAAGAAAAATTATTGATGATGTTCTCTTCAAGCAAAAAAATGGAAGGCTAAAGGCAAAAAATTGAAGAAATTCTCTTGACGATGTTCTTCCCATCATGGAAGTGAAAATTGACTAAAGTGAGTGCGACAAAACCGAAGAAGAATTCACTCTTATTCTTCCCAGTCAAAGAAAGAGAAGGTAAAGTAAGAGTGAGTCAAAAAAAAGAAGAATTCACCTATCGATGATGTTCTTCCGAGGTGAAGTGGAGAGTTCGGCTGAAAAGTGGGTTGGGGTAGTTTGGTGGGCTAATTTAGTTGGATGCGTGGCTGATGAAGGAACAGGTTTGCACCAGGGAGTGTCACGCGGATGGTCGCAGATGCGGTTTTCTGAATGAGGAGAGCGTGGCCTGAGGCGAAGGAGCTGGATGGGGCAGGAGCTTTCTCATGGGATTGGACAACGCAGGGAGCGCGTGGTTTTCTGCGGGCTGAGGTCGAGTGGAGCGCCAAGGGCTGGCAGCGGGCTGACGGCAGGAAGTCGCGGATGGGGTGACATGAGCGGCAGAGGGTGGACGGAAGCGTCCCGGATGCACGGAGGTGGGTTTCTGAGGTGGGTCTCATGGGAACGGATCGGCTCGATTTGGATGCTTTATGGACGCTGCATGCGCGCAAGAATTGGAAGATTGAGAGAGGAGAGGGAATTCTTTACCTGTCAGAGAACTTTTTCCAACGAGGGAGAGAAATGCATGAGAGAGAGAAACGTGGGAAGGAAATGAGAATAATAGGGAGGGAACCATTTTTCATTTTTTTATTAATCAGAAAAAACTAAAAAAAAAATAAAAATGGGGAGAATGGTTGAGCATGGGGGATAATTTAGGGATTTTTTAAATTTTAAATTAATTAAACAATTTTAATATGGATTTTGCACCGAAAAATGCACATAGTCAATATCAATATATATATATATATATATATATATATATATCAATTAAGGTAATTGATGTTCTAACGAACGACGATCTCTTTCGCGGATCGAGGTTATTTGGTTCGATGTCAAATTGAGTCCCTTCACAAAAATACGTGTCACCACTCCCGATTTTCACGCAAACTCGTCCAACTTGAGTGATAACAGTCTTAATTGATAGATTTTGATATTTTGAAGCCAATGGTGTAATCAATTTTAAGAACAGAGGTCTTTTGACTTGCATCGATGCCTCCTAACTTCGATATGCGTGCATGCATGTTGACGACTCGAGCGCTTGATCGGTTGATCATAAAATCATGAAATATTTATATTCTGACTAGTTTCGATGTTCTGAACACGATGGTGAGGTTCATTCATCGATCGGAGGTCATTTGAGTTGATTTTGGTGATGTCTAGTGCGTTTCAGCCTTGATTTATATGTTATTTCAAATCATTCGATATTTGTACAGACTCATCTGAATTGAGCGCAGATAGTATCATTTGATAGATTTCAATATTTTGAAGCTAACAGCATAATTAATTTCATGAACGGATATCATTGTCCGCTGCACCTCCCCGACTTGATATGTGAAGCATGTTGATGACTCGAGCGATCACCGATCATTAAGTTGCAATATTTATATCTTGACCAATTTTGATGTTATGAATGCGACGAAAAGTCATCGATCGGAGGTCGTTTATTATTTTAGAGACGTCAAGTACATTCCAGCCTTAATTTGCGTGCTACCACGATTATTTGACATTTGTACAGACTCATCCAAATTAATTGTGAATAATCTCATTTGATAATTTTTGATGTTTTAAAGCTAATGGTATGATCAATTTATGAATGGAGGTTGTTCGGATAATGTCAGCCTCTTCGACACATATACGCATACATTGATAGCTTGAGCTTTTAATCAATTGATCATTAGATTTTGTAAAATTTATATTCTGATCAATTTTGACATTCTAAAACCATGAAGTTCGCTTCATCGATCGGAGGTCATTTCACCATTTTAATGACATCCAATATATTTTGAAATTTGTGTAATCGCTATGAAGTCCACAAATTAGACTTGTGAGCTTGACTCGACTTATGGCATGTATGTGGAGGTCAACAAATGCCCCCCAACAAATGTGATTCATGCATGGAGTGAGTCACATTTGTTGAAAATTGATTGACCCTTTGGGCTGGCCACAGAACTTGGATCATTTCAGCTTCATTTGCAATATCTTACAAAGCTTTGATAGGATTTATCATTAGTACGCTACCTTATTCAGGACATGCTAAATGACAGGATTGACCGACTTATCAGAATCGACTTGTCGGATTGATAAGAGTTCTTGCACCATCTACTATCTATTTCAATGGCTCAAGATCTCTTTCTTTATGTAATCGACTGAGTCTCCTCCAATCCTAGCTTCATGCTTGGTTGGGTTTGATGGAGGAATTAGTTTGTTTATTTTGATGAAGGACTCTGTTGGGGAATTAGTTTATCCATGCTTGGTCGGATTTGAAATTCCTTCTATCCTTGCTTTGAGCTTAACGGACTTGATAAAGGACTGACCTGATTTGTCCATATTGACTTGTCAAGAAGTGTATGCACTCTATGAACTCTGTGCTTGCTGCTTTGATGGATTCATTGAAGGGTACATACCTTGACCGATTTATATAGGTCAATGTTGAGTTATTAGTGCAACGTGTTTTAAGACAATAACCATAAAATTCTTTAATTACATCCACTTTGTGTATGAACTATGGAATTGCTTCCTCCTCTGTGCTTTGAGACTTGATGAGGAGATAGGCTTTGATATGTGCTTTGAGTTTGATCGATCATTTGAGAATATATTGAAATATCACCTTGCAATATAAAGATTGATTTGAGGCGCTGGATTGAGTGTTTCATATTGCCTTGATCATTCGATCAAGTAGAAAGATCTCTTAGATCCTAGTTGCTTGTAATCATTTAGATCGAGATTGAATAGTTATCATCATTGACCGAAGTGGGCTCTTTCACTGACCTTTTCTTATGGCTTATTGAGTGAGGAGAGCGTCAGCAACTCAGTCATATTTGGGCTTATTGAGTTTGACCTTTAGAACCTACTCAAGTCTTTGACTTAAGCTATAGTGGATTGGTGGTTTTATCATCAGATTGATGAACGAGGGCTCTTTCAGCCTTTCTTGCTTGTTGAGTGAGGAGAGCGAACACATTTGTGGGCTTGTTGAGTTTAACCTTTAGAACCCATTCGTGTCCTAGACTTTAGGATGAGAGGTTGATGTTTCTCCAACTTAATTGATTGAAGCTTCAAAATCATGAGTTCTTTTGACTTGATCTCCAAAATTTGGCAAATCTAGAGATAAATTTCTTGATATTTAGGGTTGTCTTTTCATGCATAGAAATAGATTCTTTTTGTTTACAGACCTACAACTTAATAGTAATAATTATGGATATATTGGATTTGGCATAAGCTCGATGTCAACTGAATAAGAATATATTTGAGGATCTCATCTTATAACGATGTCAACTCAAATAAACTTAATATAAACTAAAAAAATGCCCTGTCTTTGCGGAATTCTAAAATATAGAGAATTTTAAGATGAAAATATACAAATACATCAATATTTGAATTGATATACTCTAAAGGGATTTTAACATACAACATTGATTTCATCTATATAAAATCTAAAATACTTGTGTAATAGAATTTTCACAAAAGTTCTTCATCAGTATGTTTATTTAGGGATCTCATGAAGCGATGTCAACCTAAATAGATATACTAAAAAAAATATTCACTGTCTTGCATGGGGATTTCTATTGTACCTCGAGAATATTATCATCAAGTATAATACTTTTTCAAGTATCGACCATTAATTGGCGGCATTGGCCTTTCACCCTTTAGGTTGATGAGTTGGTATGCCCCTCCTTGGTATATCTTTTCAATGACAAAAGGGTCTTCCCAATTAGGCTCAAATTTGCCACCAAATTTTTGATTGGGGATAATTGGTCTTCTCAGCACCAGAACCAATTCTCCTTTTTGGAATGTTCGAGGCTGCACCGTATGGTCAAAAGCCCTGGACATCTTTGCTCGATAGACTTGATTTTGATGAGCTTGCAATCTAACTTCATCAAAACGCGTTGAGTTCCTTTATTTTTAGGCGAATATTTCTAAATACTAATGAATAGAGTGGCTTTAGTTACATCTTGTAGGTAGTTGATATGCCCATAGAGCCTCTATTAGCTTGGTATGTCATTCTCTTTTATTTTTAGTGAGAATCTTCTTGAAGTTTGACTAATGTCTTGTTGAAGGCCTCACAAACCATTTGCTCTTGGATTATATATTGAAGAGTATCACCAATCAATTTTGTGTGTCGATGAATCTATAAATCTTTGCACTTTTGAAAGTTGTGTCATTGTTAGCAATTATTCGGCGTGGCACTCCAAATCTATAGACCACATTATGCATGAAGAAGTTGATCACTCGATCGTGTAACTTCTTTAAATGGGGGTAACCCACTTAGAGAAATAGTCGATCATTGCTAGGATGAAGTATGTCGGTGACGACGATGGATCAATTGGTCCAATTACATGTACCCAACATTCAAATGGCGAGATGCTATTGTGTTGGGTGTAATGGATTTGGAGGTTGATGGATGAGATTCCCATGTACTTCACACTCATGACACTTCTTAGCATGATTAATACATTCTCTCACCATAGATGGCCAATAATAGCCCATCCTTTTTATCTTTACTACCATCATGGGACATGAATAATGTGCACCACAAAGTCTTTCATGAACTTCAATCATCACTTTGCTAGCTTCATCAGGCATCGTAGCCACATTTGTTCAAAGGATCTATGATATAAAGTGTTATTGATGAAAGCATAGCGTAGCATTCTCTTCGATTTGGTGCTAGTGATTTATTATTGGTAATTTGCCTTCTTTAAAGTAGTCAATGAAGGGTTGCCTCCAATCACATGACTCTTCTACCAAAGGCTTCACTGCTTTTACGAGGCAATGTCATTCTTAGCTCTTCTTGGTATAACTTCTTGTTGATTTTGGGGAATGAGCAACTGCATCTCTGGGTCAAATTTGGTAACCCTCTACTGGGGATTGATACTTTTTCTAGAACTCATCGAGTAAATATGTCGATCATGACATAATCACCATTCATACTTGTCATTTCTTAGCTAATTTTGCTAAGCAATGTACTATTCTTGATCGAGACTCGAGTTAATGTGATATTTGGTATATCACTTCATAAGCTCAATAACACTTGTGATAGAAAGCTAACTCAAGCTTGTTAATTTATAGATGCAAGTACTTGATTTATAATAAGAATCACCAAAAATATGCAAGTTTTGAATGCTATGAAAATAACTTCTTCGGACACTAATGCTTCATATTGACTTCATTATTAGTTCTTGGCTCGGTCAATCCATATGATCATCTCATTATCCTCCTTCTTGTGTTATGAAGATGATGTCATTCTTGCTCTTGCTCTTGGAAATTTAGATGTTGGACTTGTTTTGATGAGGCTCCATCAAAACATTTCCCAAATTTGTGATTTTTCTCTTTCACGAATGAGCATAATTTGCTCATCGGGCAAATCATCATTAAGAGAAGAGTCCAGGATGGGATGTGCGACAAAAAATTTGCTAAGACTTGTCCCTTCCGCTTTTCTACAGCATATGTGATATCAAATTGTAAAACAATCTTGCCCATCTTGCCAAGTGACACTCCTCTTGTCATCAAGTACTTTGGATCGATCCTTGAGATGAGGTAATCTTATGAGATAACATATAATGACAGCTTTTGGTGCAAAGATCAATGCTAAAATGCTTCTCTGGAGTATCTCATTTTACGCTCCTCAATCTTTAATATAATAAAAGCATTCTCTTTGCTTTCTTCATTGTGTTGTGCAATAATGCTCAGAGACTCTTCTAATGTATAGAATGAGGGGCTTCCAGGAATAGCATTGTAAGATTGGTGGATTTTAGCTTTTAATGCTATTGAAGGCTTCTTGGCACTCCTTGTCCCATTTGAATGGAGCATCCTTCTTCATTAACCTTGCAAATGGTTGGATCTGATAGTTTGATATAAATCGATGGATGAATGCAAGTTGTCCTTGAAAGAATGGAGGCGTAAACTCTTGGTGGAGGCATCTCCACGATTGCCTTGATTTTAGTAGGATCAATTTCAATACCTCATGAGTACAATGTACCCAGAATTTTTTGAGGATATCGAATGCACATTTTAGAGGATTCATCTTGAGATCATATATTTTGATTCTCTCAATACAATTCTCAAGTCTTGAAGTGGTTTCACGTTTAAGCTCTTTACTACCAAATCGTCGACATAACATTCCACTTTTGATGAATCAACTCATCAAAATATGTCATGGCTCTTTGGTATGTAGCTCGGCATTTTCAAGTCAAGGGCATGACCATGTAGTAATAAATGCTAGGTGTTACGAATGATGTATATTTTTCATCTCGGTGCCATTTTGATTTGGTTGTATCCAACGATCCAATAAATGAGTCATGTTAGTTGTTGTACAATAGTTCTAATATTGGAAGCGAAAAGTCATCTTTTGGGCACGCCTTATTTAGGTCCCGGAAGTCAATGTAGAGATAGATTTGGCCATTCTTCTTCCTAACTGGGATAATGTTGAATATTCAATCTGCATACTTCTCCTCGATGAAGCCTGCTTATAGCTTTTTAGTTTCACAATTACTCTTCAATCTCCAATCTCATTTGCTAGGAGCTTGCTTAATAGGCATTGCATCTAGTTTAATAGCTAGTTTATGAACTACATCAGGGGATAAGCCTGGCATTTTAGAATATGTCCAGACAAAGCAATCCTTGAATTCACAAAGTAGTATTTTAGCTCTTCAACTTTCTCATCAAGGGCATGAAAGTTGGATGGGGATCATCCTCGACTCTAGGTTGACTTCTTTAAGTTCATCCATAGTAGTTTTGTCCACCATCTTCAAGTTCTTGGTGCTTGGCACTTCTTCATCATTTTAAGAAGAATTTCATGGGAATCATCTTCTTCATCACTATGAGTCTCTATCTTCTTATTATATTATAAGCTCTATCTTGATGAGATTTGTGGATGAACCCCGACCTTTAGTGATAAACTTATCACTTCTTCGATGCTTGAGGACTTCTTTGGCTCCACATCTTGTTAAAGATTTGAGTCTATATTTAGTAGTTTATGAATTCCAAGCTTATGCATCATTCTTTGTGGATAGTATATTGGTATTCTTGTTGGCACTCTCATCATAATTTTTTTTATGTTGAGTAGGCTCAAAATTTGAGTGAGACTCTTCATATTTGTAAAATAGAGTTCATGTTCCACCACTCTTACTCAACGGCGGCACATAGAATATTATCAATTCAGCAATATTATGAACCTAATGGTGATTTCTTTGAAGCATTTGAGGGATGGGTATAATTTTGAGTGAGTCATCGACTCACGCCAAGTGAGCTATCTCCTTGATGCGACCATGAACTCTATTTCCATAAGTAGATTCAAAATCATAGTTTGAATCAGAATCACTTATTTCATACTCTACTTTCTTGAAAGCTTATAAGTTCCTTAGGTTTGATAGGAATATCTTCTTCTTCTTATTTCACTTCCCAAATGAGGAATTATTTCTTGACTTAGGTGCAATCAAGTGCTTTAGGAGAGTCGGCCCTTCTTTCTTCCTCTTTGCTTACGCTCTTTCACTTTGTGAAATTACTTTTTTAGTTCAAGTGGATGCTGCTTCAAGAGGCTCATAGCTTAGGCTGAGGATGAAATATTTTGCATCTTCATAGATCTTTGCTTCATTAATGGAGAATGGTTGTAGGTTAAGAATTTTGAATTCTTCTCCATCTTTGATACTTCATACGATGCATAGTTGATGGGACCATGCCATACTCATGCATGACCCAGAGCTCTAAATGATGTATTGACATCGATTACATGAAACTTGGCTTCTGTATATAAATCTTTGAACTTGAGTGAGAGAATAAAAGAACCCAGAGTTTTCTGTCCCTTTTCATTGAAACCATGAACCATCAACTTATCTCTCCCAAGATGTTGGATATTAGTGATAATCTAATCCTTTAGACTCATAAGATTGATAGAAGAACGGATCAATCAATATTGGTTATCGAGATGTCATCACTCTCTAGTAACATAAAGAGGATGGTTGATCCATTCTAACATAAGATCTTCTTGAAAAATGTGATTATTGGGATCTTGAGTTTCTTGATACATGCATTTTTCAGCAAAGTAAGCTTCATAACTCTCATCTTTGAGAGCCTGTATCAAAGTTTCTCGGAGGTCTTTTGACAAGAGCCTCATACATACTTAGTTTGTGGGGATCTTTCTCAGATGTGATAGAATATTATAATCTATCTTCTCACTTGATTTAGGCTTTAATTTAGGATTTTTGGGAATGATATCTTCATTGACTTCAATTTGTTTGCCTTTATCTTTATTTGCATTTCCCTTCTTTGATGAAGGTGGTAAGACTTTACCACTTCTCAACTGAACTTGAATCACATTATCTTGCTCAGATTCTTTTGAAGATTGGCCAAAAGGGCTAGACTCATTTTTCAATGTCATACATTTCATACATGATGATATCGATGAGTCTGACTCTTCTCCATCAGGAAAATACAGATCTTCATCTGAACTATTATTGTCTTGTTGAGTCATTAAACAAAATTAACATTAGCTCCTCGGGCTCTTCTTGCTTTCCGATAAAATTTTGATGGGTTGGTGAGTTTGTCACTACCTTTGTCGAGTAACGATGTTGAAGAATATCGACATCATGAGATGATTCGACATGTCTACTGGACAAGATTCACCATTATCTTCTTCTTCATTGATCAATGTGAAGTTTAGGCATGAAGTCTGCAAGCTTAAATGGTTGTCTTCTTGGTGATACTCCTTTAGATTGTTAATGATCTTTTGAGTTGTAGTTCTCTTGATCTTCTTTTTCTTAGGCTTCTTTGATTTATGAGGCTCATTTAGTAGGCTGCTTCTCATCGATGAGTAGCCTTATCCATAATGCTTGAAGAAATACTTGGTTTAGGCATCTCTCTTAAGTCCAATATAGGTTCAAGTGGTGATTTCCACTTAACACTAGGGACATCTTTTAGCTGCTTCAACATTTTCACGATCTTTTTGGAGACTATTGTTTGTCATTCTTCAGTCTGAACTGATTTCTCCTTCTATTTATCTTTGTTGGATGATACGGAAGAAGACGTAATCATCCTTGTAGACTCTCTTTTAGGGTTGACTAGAACCTTGATGGATAGTGTAAATTCACCTCGATACTTCCTTTCTAGCCAATCTTTGAAGACATAACAATCTTCAATAGGATGATCATCGATGATAGTAGTTTGGATTATTGACTTGATCAACTTCTTGAGCCTTTTAATTTTTGTAGACCGCTTTGATTTTCGAAATAATTTAGTCCCACTTCTAAAGAATATTCTTTGTTCATCTTTTCCTTAGAGATGCGCATTTCATCATCTCTTGTTGCTTATTTTGGATGCTCCCCACCACTTGGAAAAGTCGAGGTTTGTCATTACCTCCAATACTAATTTTGGTTGTGGATTAGAATAAATAGGCTTTTTACCCTTATCATCATTGTACATTTTTTTTCCTTTATCCACATTGTATATCACCCATTTTCACCATTTGAGCTATAGGAAGGGCATGAATTTCATTTCTTCTTGAGTCAAGGTTTGTTTCTCTTTGCTTTATCTGTAGACTTGGACTTAGATTCAACTTTTGAATTTAGCCACCCATCGAGCAAGTCACGGAATGTTGCAATGATGTCATGCATAGAAATGGTGCCATTTTATCATCCATATTGCCCATTAGCAATTGGATCACATGTTTTTCTTCCAATTATTGCTTTCACTTCATACTTAGGTTGCACCAACGACTTATGAATTTTTATCCGACTCATCTTTTCTTCTTTTAGGCAAGGTTGTTATGATTTTCTCGGTTGCTTTGAAGAACCTCTTCACAAATATAGTCTCTAATTGACAAATATTTTAAGCGAATCATTTGATAATTCATACCATTCAAAGTAGGCGTCAATCTTGACAAATTAAAGCATTACATCATTCCCTCATGTTACCAAGTAGCCTTAAATTAGATGTTGCTTTGGATTATCAAACTTGAAAGTATTAAATTTGATCGGTAACCTTTCGGTATGACACTTGATCATATTCATTGGGTAAGGACCACTCACTTTTTACTTTTCCTTTGGCTTTTATCTTTTCATTGATTATTATTTCTTCGGCATTATTCTGTTCAGGTGTGCAGATTTTGAATTGTCTGGAGAGGTAGTGGGTTAACTTCATTCCTCGCTTCATGCGTAGTATCTTTGTAGGAGCTTGAGGTACCATAGTGGCTGGTGGTATAGAAGTTGTATTATTAGTTTTGTTGGTTTAGACAAAATAGGTGTTGCACTTGATGTGATATTCAATATCTCCATCATGATGTTCATTTGTACCATCATATCATTCATTTTGGTACCAAGTGCAATCTCCTTGTCTTTGACCTCCATTTGATCTTGCATTTCTCTTTGCTCTCTAGTAGCACCATTCAATCGATATATCTTTTCTTCTTCTTCTATTTCTTATTCTTGTTTATGCTCCTTGCTCATTTTCGGGGGAAGAACTTGATCCCTTCTCCTTGTGCATTTGTAGAGAACTATTTTGGGAAGGCGATCGATTATAAAAAGTGTACCAGTGATCATTTTCGGTTCAACCATATAGCTTGACACCCATGATCTCTTTCTCATTCTTCTTCTTCTTCATCTTCAAAGATGAAGATCCATCCTCTATTTTCTTGAAGACTCTTCTTCATAAATGTTGAAATTCAAGTTCTTCCACAGTTCGTTATTTATGTCTTTGGCGGGGAGTTCATCTATATCTCTAACCATATAGACAACTTTCACTTTCATAGAATCTTCTTCATTATTTTCTTCTTGCACACAAATTTTGATCGACATTTTAGTGGATCTCACGGTTCAATATCAATACTTCTTCTATTAAAGGATACGATCACATCAACCTTCTTGTAGGGGTGAACGGCGATGATGGGATCCCAGAGGATTCTCAAGGTGTCGACCATCATATCTTTCATCAGTGATATCCTTTCTTTTGGGTATCCACTTCTGATGAGTTGATTTTGAGGTAGATTTTTGAGTATATATGTTAGATGTCACACCTCTTCCATTCTTCAAAGTTTCATTACGGGGCCTTGGCCTCCATATTTTTTTACCCTTTCATTGGGATCTTTCAACAGCGGATTCTTGGACACGAGGTCCAAGTCCCACGGTCTGATGCACACCATGTGAAGCGTACTGGGCTCGCTGGCTAGTTACCAGAAGAGATGACAACTTTCTTGGTGGAGCTTCGGTATTTTCCATCACTCTCAAATCTTCTTTTTTTAGGCCTTTATTCTTAACTACTTTGAGAACTTTATATATCGGGCAGAGTGTTTGTCTCCCTCGTGGTGGTGGAGCTTGATGTGGTTGGTTCTTCCGGAAAGATTTGCTTTACTTCACCGGTAGAGCTATTCCTTTTACCCACTTTGTTATCAAAGTTGTTGTGGGTAGAATACTGCTTACGGCGGTATCGCTTGTTCTAGGTCATTCAAAGGGGATCTCGAGCCCTCCAGCATTTCTCCTTCTTCTCTATCTTCGGTTAATTTTCTCCACGATGAGGAAGCTTCATGATCATTTTTGGTACAAAAGGTTCGGTCGGTTGAGTATTGGCACTGATTTTTCCCCGTGATTCTTTTTATCCCGCTTCAGATTGACCTAGCCTTTTGAAAGGAAGTTCTTATTGGAGAACTCCTTGACAGTGGTTGGTTTGAACTGGTTGGTGGCATGGCTAGAACTTGAGGCCTTCCATGGCCTCAAACAAATGTACCATGGTGGGTACCGGGAGTTGATACAATTCAAGCAAATTACCAAATTGAATGGTAGCCCGACATCTCTTGTGTTGATGATAGTGTTGGCTAGCAGATGTTAGCATGACTGGAAGGTGAAAGGAGTGCTTTGTAGATCCATTTTGCAAAAGTGAAAGATGGGGATTAGTAATTAACAATTATTATTTCATCCTATAGTTTCAAGATGCAGAGGCTATACAAAAAAAAATAATGGTGTAATAAAGATATACTCTACGGAATAATTCATTCTACATAGAACCTCATATTGAATTTATTACATACTTAAATCATCATTTTTTATTTTGAATTTTCAAAAATTTTATTATTACTATACATATATGACTAGCCAAAGATGGAAAGAATCTTGTCCCAGTGAGTCACCGAAATCATGGGCTCAAAAATTTAGACCTCTCGATAATTTGAATTTGAATTGAAGAGGCGATTTGAATATTGGTGTAATTTTTTATAAGGCAGATGATAGTAGATAAGACACTACCAGATTTTCACCTCATTTGGTGAGGACTTTAGATCGGTTCGGTTTTATATAGCCCAGTTAATTACCCTCTCAATAAGTGAGAGAGAACTTTTGATTAAGACTAGTTGTTAGATCACTAAATGTGTAGCATATAGTAACAGTATGTAGAGTTTTAGAATTTAAGATTTATGAAATTTATCATTTCAGCTTAAACCGGATGGTTGGGGAATGATGATGTGCCGATCTATATCTGATGGTCATCCGTCTTGATCTCTAGTCTACTTAGTCGAGGAGGTAGAGGTAACTGACGAAGGATCCTCATCAACAACACATGGTTACGTCGTCAGAAATCCTTGTAGACCCGGGGTGGTGTTTGTCTAAGGAGACATGCTTAAGTCTACCTTAGCTAACAGAGGATTGTTTGCCCTATCAAGTATACCCTATGATTCACAACTCAAAGGGCGGAGCCATTAGGGAGCATACGGTATGGTGATGATAATATAATGGAGCTCAAACCACGTCGAGAGGACTCGGTAATTGCTTCATCGTGGAGCCTTGGAAGCCATGCGGTAGAGGACATGGCCACATCCTTCTTGCAAGATTGATTGAGAGTGAACATAGTAGAACACTTGATTTGACTTTGGATCTTTTATGAGCTAGAGTTTTCTTAATTTTTTACCCCCGACAAATAGTTGCGAAAGGTGGATGGATTGAGTTTGATTTAAGTTTTTAATAATAGAATTCCATTTAAGCAATTTTAGATTGCTACTTAAAAATTGATTAATTAGAATATATTTAAAATCTTTAGATTCATTAACTAGTCTAACAGAGGATTAGATCTATCGTCGATAGAATCATTTCAGATATTTCATTTGAAACTCTTATTATAGGTTTTAGGTTTTGTTAACGGACCCAGTCTAAGACTAAATTGAAGCAACCCTTGCATCCTCAGACACTTGAATTTAAGCATTGACATAGTATTGGGCCCATGTGGTGTATAGTAATTTTAGTAATTTTATGTTTGAATTTGAGATTGATTTGTATTTTCATTTTTTTATTTATTTGCACGACTTTTTTGACATTAAAATTTGAACTTAAATCTCATACACATGCGGTGTTTATAGCTTAGCTAATTTCATCTAATTAATGAAATTATTGATTTTGAAAATCATAATTAGAATAAAATTTCTTAATTTTGATTGAAGGAAAGCTATGATTTTTATAGATTTTGATTTAGTATCGTTTTTTGTACACTTGTACAAGAGTTCTGCGATCCTGGTGAAGAAATTTGTAAATTGATTAAATATTTTATTAGATTTTGAGTTTTTATTTTGTTTTACTTTTGATATTAAATTTGTTGAAATCTCAATTCGAGCATATTTTTGATTTATACTTAGTAATTTCATTTTAATGAAATCATTGATTTTTTAAATCATATTTAGATGAATATTAATTTTTTTTATTAAAGGAAGTTATGATTTTTTGTAGAATTAAATTTGTATCGTTCTCTTGTCAAATTTAGATTGAAGAAAGATGTTTTGATTTAGATTCAAAAAATTGATTTGTTATTTAAAGATTTATCCTTGTTTTATTTTCTTTTTTGTTTTATTTTAAATTTTCTTTTTCTCCCCTTTTTTGTTTGGGTTTAGTTTGAATTTTTTGCTTTATTTCATTGTTACTCTTAAATTCTCATTTTCATTTTTTTTTAAGTCAGATTTTGACAAAATTTCGGCATCATCCATGTGAGATGCATCAAATATTGGCTTACTCGATGCCCTCTTAAGCGTGGAGTGTCTTTGACCGACCTTATCTCGTCAGCCCTCTTGAGCCGTGAGCCTTCAAAGAGACATCTGATGCTATATATTCATTCCCTTTTTTTTAAATCTAAAAATTAGACAAAATTTTGGCAGCATTTCGTCAGGTGGAGACATTTGCAATTGTTGGCTTACTGTGCATATTGAATGTGGCGATATCTTTGTGACCACAACTATTTTCATCTCGTCTCTTGAGCACGAGGTCTTCAAACCGCAAAAAATACAAGCATATATATATATATATATATATATATATATTCACATTCATAGATACATGTTGACTCATTTTTGTATGATGCTTAGGAACAAGGTTGGGTATAAAATTGAATGTAAGGCAGGATGTGACAAAATCGAAGAAGAATTCTCTCTTGATGATTTTCTTCCCGGTTCGACGAAGGTGAAGGCTAAATGTAATCGAAAATTGAAAAGAATTCGATGTTCTTCCCGTGAAGAAAAAGGAGAGCGAGTCGATGAGAAACCTCTTGATGTTCTTCGATTGCTGAAAAAGTGGATTAGTGAGAATGTGAAAACCAAAGAAGAATTCACCTTTAAATGATTTCTTCCGATTTGTGAAAGCGTGGGTAAAGAAGGAGGAGTCTGTAGAAAGAAAAATTAAATCTTGGCGATGTTCTTGATTTTGGCGCAATAAATCTATACAAAGTGGGCTGGGTGGTTTGGTGGCTGGCATAGGCTGGATCGGGTTGGTGGGCTGGCAGAAGGAATAAGGTGGTCCATGATTTCAATGAAGTGGTGGAGCAGCAAATGGGTTTATTGCGTGGTTTTGAGAACATGCAGGAGAGCGATTGGGCCAGAGGCGAAAAATCTAGATGAGGCAGGCTTCCTGCAGATGGACAAAGGCTCAGCGTGGTTTTACTGTGGAGCCAGATTTATTGGAGCAGGACATGCTAGCAGCGGTCAGGACGCCGGAATCAGAGAGGATGATGGCAGCATGTTGACAGACGCGGTCAGAAGCAGGATGGCCGGCAGATCAGGACACATGGAAGCGTGGCAGGACTGACTGAGTTTGCAGACGCGAGGCCTCGCGGAGCAGGATGGCACCGGCGATGGATTTTCGGCAAGATGCTTTGTGGGACATGCGACATGGGCACATGCGGAGTTGCGGAAGACGGAGGAGATTGAGAGGAGAGGGAATTCTTTTACCTCTGTGTAGAGAACTTTAACGAGGGAAAATAGAGAGAAACATGAAGGAAATGAGGATAATTGGAGGAATCTTTTAATCAAACAAAATAATGGGGGAACGGTTGAGCATGAGAGATAATTTAGGATTTTAAATTATTAATAGTTTTAATGTGGATTTTGTATAAAATGCACATAGTAAATATGTATCTTGATAATTTTGATGTTCAAATAATCTCATTTATCGATTTTGGTTTCGGCGTCAATTGAGTCATTTCATTTCAAAACGCGTCGCTTTCGAGCTCAATTTTAGACTCGTCCTTGAGTGAACGATATATTTCTTTGATATTTGAAGCGATGGTGCAATCAATTTTTGACGGGTCGTTTGATCCGTCGATTCTCACGATCGATATGTATGCTGTTGGCGACTCGAACTTGATATTGATCATCAAGTCATTCAATATTTATATTAACAATTTGACATTACGACGATGGAGAGATCATTTCGTCGATTGGTCATTTGAGTTAATTTTGGGCGTCCTGCATTTTCGATTTGTGCATTGTCATTTCAAATCATTGACATTTGCAGAACTTGTCAGAGTGCGGACATTCTCATTGATGATTTCGTTTTGAAGCTAACGGCGTAATCAATTTTGCGAGGTCGTTTGTTCGTCGCGCCGACCCGATATATGCAAGCATGTTGGCGACTCGCTTGATCTTGATCATTAAGTTGTAATATTTATATCGCGACCAATTTTGACATTCATTTGATGCGAAAAATTCTCGTCGGAGGTCGTTTTGATCATTTTATGTCCGTATATTTCATCGATTTGCTCTAGCTCATTTGACATTTGTACATACTCATCAATTATCAACATTTAATAATTTTTTGATGTTTTAAAACATGATCAATTCAATGGAATTAGATTAGTAAATGTTTATTTTATGCGTCAACACATTGATAGCTAGCATTTCGATTGTTGTCTTTGTAATATTTATATTATGTTTATTTCACTTAAAATACAAAATGTTAATCGTGGTCATTATCATTTTCTGATTATATTTTTGGAATTTTTCTTTCATGTGAATTAAACTTGTCTTGACTACTTTATCTATGTGGTAATAATAATGGCATGCTATACTATTAATTTAATTCGTTGATTGTGATGATGAATTTATTTGAAAATTCTTATCATTCACTAATAAAATTTCTATCAGTTTGCTTGTGGCATCATACATATAATACATTCAAATGTTAATCTTAATTTTAAATATTAGATTATCTTGAATATTTATCATAAATATCTGTTTATGACTTAAAAAGACATATTGCTAATTAAAGTTTTATAAGACTAATGCAATCTATTTATTATAATAGCCACAAAAATATTCTAAATAATGATTAAAATAATACTTCAAAACATATTTTCATTTGCATTTAAGTAAATATTTTTTTTAATAATACAAATATCATGAATTTTATGGAAATGATTAAAACTTAATTTTTGATTTTTGGGAAAAAAAGTTTTCCATTTTTTTCTTTTTATACTTTTTTTGTTAATCCTAAAATGGCACAAAACTAGCCATTTGAAGAGTGTGTGAGCATGGTAAATGGTCTATTGATACTTAAAATCTACCAGAAATTAAATTCAAAATTGCATATTAGATTCAAATGCATAGATTATTGACAATATATTTTACACATTTTACAATATAAATTGAAATATGAAAGACAAACCTTCAAAAAGGTAGTTTATGTCATAGAATTTTTATTATATTTTTATATTTTTTATGAATAAATTTATAAGAAAATGATAATTTTATCAATATATAATTTTGATATTATAGTCGCAATATGATTACTATATTTGAGCAGGCTCTACAATATAGTAAAAAGATCAATAATTTGATAGATTTAAGTTCTAATTTAGTGATATTAATTAATATTATCGTACACCTAAAAATTAGAAGATTTACCTATATGTCATATAATTTTTATGTTTTTACATATATAATCTTTAATTTAATTTTTATTCACATAACATTTAAATCTTTGATATAAGATCAAAATATCATTAATAAAAGAAAATCATACATTTGATATTATTGTGATAGTATAATATTATGTTATTAAATAAAATTTTTTGTGTTAAATATACAAATGCATAAAGATTTATGTGATATGTATTTAAATCTCCAAAAAAAAATTATTGTTAAATCTTAAATTTGATCCTACCTAAAGTCATATTAGTTCTCGTAGGAGAGAGGGATTATTATATGCACAGTCCATGTAGCTCTAAATATAGACTATATCTATCATATATATTGATTATAAAATATTATGTATTATTATATATTAATATAATATTAATTATAATAATATATAATATTATATATATATAATATTTTATAATTAATATATAATAAATATATATTAACAGTATCTTATGATTATTCGAGTAATGATTTTTATTGGAAAATAAAATACAGTTTTCATAGTTCAAATTCAAACGCGGGTAGCGGTTCTCCTTTTTAAGAATATCCTGCACTGCTACTGTCTTCATAGCTGCTCTTAAATTAAATTCCGCCTAGCCAGAGAGCTCCGGATGGACAACGAGGAGGCGTCAGCTTCTCGTTATGATCATATTCCTCTGAGAAAACGAGGAGGTTAATAGCCATCGGCCGTAGATTCTGTTTTGGTCTCTTTGACTACGGAATAAGCCTCTTGATGTGGAACAGAGCGTGGCTTTCCGATCAAAACGTTATGGCTGCAAGCCGATTGTGAAATCGAATGCTGGAAATGAAAACAAAACGGGTGCGGGAGGCTATCGAGCGGGAGCTGAGAGGATCGCAGGCTCAACTCGATGCAATGCATGCTGCTTGCGATGGAGGTCATAATTTTTTTTTTTTTCTGGTCGTCGTCATCAGCGTCATCATCATCATCTTCTTCTTTATTGTAATTATTATTTGATTATTTTGCTCCATGTTTCTTCTCCTCTGGGCTGGCAAAAAACAGACAAGGAATTGAGGCTACGGGATGAGATCTCCCAAGTCAGCTCAAAACTGCAGGAAATTAAGGTAATCAAATGTTCATGATTTGTTGTTATTATTATTATTATTCATGACCTTCCCTAATGAGTTTTCACTGTATGATCGAAAATGAATTTTGACTGCTGGTTTCTGTTGTCTGAATAAAAAATGATGGCGACATTCAACGGTACGTGCTCTTAACTTCCGTAACTAGTGGTTGCTTGGATTATTTCATTCTTACTTCTTTCCTTGTTGGAACAGAGATGAGTTTATCAGGGCAATGCGTGAGCTCAACAACAAGATAAGGTATTCATTGCTTTGGGATGATCTCAGTTTTCTTGCACTTTAACTTTTTGTGTACGGTTATTTTTATTGTTTTATTTTATTCTTTTAGTTTGGAGAACTCTTTGTTCTAGAGCCCTGACTGCTGAAACATTTTCCTATGCATGACTATTTCTCGTATCATTGTTGACCCATATATATCACTAGTCGAATCGAAAATAAGATGAATTTATTCACTTATAATTATCAATAGATTAAATACACTGCATCGTAGAAATTAGTAATGACCCATCGAAACATTATTTGTGTTAAATATGTAATGATTATATAAATATTGTAATCTAACGATGATAAATATTTGTCAATGTACATACATATAAAATATATAATGGACTCGAAAATTAGATCACCGACCTCTTGATGAAAAAGTGTTTTAAAGAATGATGTAATTTTGAAGCAGATGAGATAGCAGATAAGACACTATGAGATTTACATCATTTGGTGAGGACTTTAGATCTGTTCCAGTTTCTATAAAGCAAGCCTACATATACCCTCATAAGTGAGAGAACTTTCGATTAAGGCTAGTCGTTAGATCGCTAAATATATAGTGTATAGTAGCAGCATATAGAGTTTTAGAATTTAGATTATGAAATTTAACATTTTAGCTTAAACCGGATGATTGGGGGAATGATGACGTGCCCGATCTAGATCCCATGGTTTTAATCATCCAATCGCGGTCTAGTCTACTTAGTAAGGAGGTAATCTGACGACAAGGATCTTCATCGAAACACATGTATGTCGTCAAGAAATCCTTGTGGACAGGGTGTATTTATCAGGAGACAACTTAAGTCCAACTTACGATAAGATGTTTACTCTATCAAGTATACCCTATGATGATTCACCTTAAGGCGAGCCATTGGAAATCTCTACGATCGTGATCGTGTATAATAACCGGCCAAACCACCCGTCAGAAGTCGTAACTTCTTCATCTATGGAACTATTGGCCAAGCACCGTGAGAATCAGACCCGCGTCATACTTGAGATTGATTGAGTGAACATACTTGATTTGATATTGACTCCTTTGTGAGCTAGAGTTTTCTTAATTTATCACCCCCGATGAACAGTTGCTGAAGGTGGATATATTGAGTTTGATTTAAGTTATTAATGATTGGATTACATTTAAACAATTTTAGGTTGCTACTTAATTTGATTTAAAAAATTGATTAATTTGAATATGTTTAAGAGCTTTAGATCATGTCAACTTTTTTTAGCTGCTAATAGAGGATTAGATCTATTATCATAATCGTTTCATACATTTCCTAATTTGAAACTCTTATTATAAGTTTTTTTAGGTTTTGTTAACTTGGACCCGATCTAAGATTAAATCGGGAAAGCAACCCATGATCCTTAGACACTTGAATTTAAACATTGACATAGTATGGGGCACATGCAGTGAACTTAAATATTTAGGTAATTTTATGTTTGATTTATGAGATTGATTTTGTATTTTCATTTAATTTAACTTCTTTAGCCTTTTGACATTAAAATTCATCTAAATCTATGTCCAGTATGTATTTACTTAGTTAATTCCATCGATTAATGATTTCATTGATTTTTTAAAATCATAATTAGAATAAAATTTCTTAATTTTTTATTAAAAGAAGTCCTATGATTTTTATAGAATTGGATTTAGTATCGCCTTTTGTCTACTTGTACAAAGAGTTGTAGATTCGGTGACGAAGAATTTTTATATGTTGAAAGGATAATTTGATTTGTTATTTTAAGAAGAAAATTTATTCTAAAGTAGTACTCATTTTACCATTCTTTTATTCAAATTTATTTTAACCCTCTTTTATTCAAATTTGATTTTTCTCTATTTTATTCAAATTTGATTTTTTTCCCTCTTTTATTCAAATTTTTTCCTCCTATTTTATTCAAATTTGATTTTCCCACTCTTTTATTCAAATTTGATTTTCCTTATCTTTTATTCAAATTTGATTTTTCTCCTATTTTATTCAAATTTGATTTTCCCCCCTTTTTTATTCAAATTTGATTTTCTTTTTTTTTTATTAAACAATTTCTTCTCTCTAATTTCATAAATAAGGTGAGGAGTCTATCTTATTCCATTTATTTGAGTTAGAGTTGACATTTGAAAATTATGAGCATAGTGATTTTCACTTGATAAATTTGTAAGTGCTTTTCACCATTCTTTTTTCATTTTATTTTTCTTTTATACCTGCCACATGTCATTCTACTTTCCACCGCTTTTTTTAAGTTAAAAGGTTTGATCTTTGATTTGTTCTCTCATGTCATTAGAAATGCATCATATTTTAACTTTCTACCTGTTGAACGTTTCTTCTGACACCACTATTTTCATCTTTAGCCTTTAGCCTGATGAGGTCTTAATCAAACTCATAAGTATATATATATATATATATATATATATATATATATATATATATATATATATATATATTTTTTGACATTCACAAATCCCACAGTTGACACATTTTTTTTATTAGGCAAAGGCGTGTTAGTATGAAATTATGTAGGAAGGTAGAAATCGAAGAAGAATTTGACAATATTCTTCCTCTTTGCATTGGAGCACAATGATAAATAAATTTGAAAATCAAAGGAAGAATTTAACACGATATTCTTCCCGATTTTATTGTGCAAAATAAACGGAAAAGTGATCTTGAAATCGAAAAGAAATTGTTGATAAATTCTTCCCATTTGTAGCTAATGACATAAATGGGCTGGCGCATCAAAATTAGCGTGTTGATGATATTATTTTAGAAGACATTGAGGTGCGGCTAATTGAAGAAGAAGTGTTAATGATATTCTTCCCATTCTTGGCGGAAAGAAATGGATGGGTTACTGATTTACAGAGCAGACAGGTTTACTGGATGGCACATAATGGGAGAACAGTGGGCTATTGATTTTATGGGTTGAGGAAGAATGCGGGTTGGGCTGGAGGAACGAGCTAAGAAATGGAGTGGAACAAAGGCTGGGTTGTTTGAAGGATCGGGCTTGGGTGCAGTGGACCAAGCGGGTGAGAGGCAATGGCTTGTGCATGAAACGGGAGAGCGGCGGGTGCGTGCAGCTCTGAAGTGGGCGAAAAGGTGGGTCGACGGCAGCGTGGAAGAGGATCTGCACGATGGGTTGGTCAGAAAAAATTCAGCAGGAAGATGAAAATGGATTTTGCAACAATGACGAAGCGGATCAGCAGGTCGTGGGTGGGTTTTGGCCAGAGAAGTGCGTGAGGAAGAAACAGCAGAAAGTGGGTACCAGGGCAGGAATGGAATGCGAAGAGCACAGGTCACAGGGTCCGATAAGCGGCTGAGATTTTGGCGATCGGCAGGTCGTGCCGCGGATGCAAGTGCTGGGTGGCCTGGCAGCAGAAGCAGTAGAATCAAAAAATGAGCGGGGATGAGATTTTTTACCTGTGTTTTTCTTTGTTTCTAATAGGAGAGAGGGGATGCAAGAGAGAGGAGAGTGGGAGAGAATATGGGAGGCAAGAATGAGAGAGGAATTGGGGGAGTGATCGCTTTTCAATTTTTTTTTATAGTTTTTTTAGAAAACTGAAAATAGGGGGGAACGGTTGAACTTGATGGGTAATTTAGGAATATTTTAATTAATTTTAAATTTATTAAATAATTTTAATGTGGATTTTGCTTGTAAATGTATATAGTCATATATATATCAATTTAATAATTTGATGTTGAAATCAATAGCTTTATTTGTTGAGTTTGTTTGGTTTCGGCGTCAAGTCAATTTTTCAAAATCTTTTCTTTTCTGATTTTATATTAGTCGATAAATTTGAAGATTGACGCTTTAAGCGATGCTAATCAATTTTGTGAATGGAGGTTGTTTGGCTTGCGTCGGTGCCTTCTGACCTTGATATACATGCAGCGTTGATGGCTTCACTTGATCGGTTGATCGTATCATGGAATATTTATATCACGACCAATTTTGACATTCGAATCATGGAAGTCGTTCGTCGATTGAGGTCATTTTGATTTGGTGGCTAGTGCATTTTGAATCCTTTGCTTATTGTTTAAAGTCTCAATTTAATTTGTAGACTTTAACGTATGGCTCACATTTATTAAAATGGCTTTTTGATTTCTTATGTTTACATTTGTCTTTCTTCTCTTTTCTTCCCTTTTTTCTTTTCCCTATTGAGAACTAGTGGATATTTGA
The DNA here is from genome assembly GCA_021442155.1 of Cymbidium sinense. Taxonomy (NCBI): domain Eukaryota; kingdom Viridiplantae; phylum Streptophyta; class Magnoliopsida; order Asparagales; family Orchidaceae; genus Cymbidium; species Cymbidium sinense. Next base: position 72,696,906 of record CM038233.1, read on the forward strand.
TTATCTTATTATTTAAATATTTATGTATTTCTCTTATCGCTTGGTAGAATGTTATAGGAGATCGATGATGTCACGATGAATGGCGAGGCTATCTGGTCTTTATGATCCTTATGGAGATTTGATATCAAGATAGATTGAGCGGTCTTGATACGAGGGTGATCTTTGAGGCTTCTTTGCACGCTCTTCCCTCTATCTTGTACTTCCTTTGCTTGAAGATCTTGTCTGTATTTACTCTTAAAAGAATGGTGATAATCCTTTGGATATAGTAGAGTTAGTTCCATATATTGTGATGTCTTCTATTACGACATCATCGGACGAGATAGTCTAGACTCTTGAGCCATACTAGAGCTCAATTTGGGGCCCTATTAGCGATTCTACTCTTCTCGGATATGTTCCATGGGCTAAGTATATTCTACAAGCTGACAAAGATACTTTACAGACAGTCGGCATTTATGAGGCAATATATGCATCTTTGTTTGACTTTGGTGGTATGCCTTCTTCTTGGGCTCGTGGAGTAGTAGAGTTTTGGGATCATAGTAATAACACTTGTTAGATGGCCCTGGAGGAGTTGGATACACTTTTGACTTCTGAGGTTGTGTTGGGTCTTCAGTTTGGTTATCTTACAGAGTGTGTACCACGATGGAGTTATTTCTAAGCCTTGATAATTGGCGATCGCATAGTATCATATATTGATCTCTTGGACCACTATCACCCAAACCCGGTCTCAAGGCATTCTATGATCACAGACTACTTGTGGTACATGGATCGAGCTTCTTGTAGGATTATGCTTTCATAAGAGGAGTTATAGCCTTTGTGACCCTTTGTTAATAGTAGTTATTTGTCCAGAGGCAGAGCTATTTTAATAGAAGTGACTTCTCCGACTTCGGATTGGTGAGGATCTGTTCTTGATTTTATGGACATGGCTCTGCATTTTTGTGCTCCTCATTATAGAAGGATTAGTTTGCTCAGGTGCTTTATTAGCAACAAATAAGGACCATCGAGGTGAGCGAGTTTCTCTTACCCCTGTAGTATTAGCCAGACTTTATAAGGTATTGGGGGTGATTTATGCGACAGGTTCCCTAGAGCGACGAGATATGATGCTACCTTGGCAATACTTATATGCTTGGGTTCATCTCCATGTACATGGCTCCTTTGCTTGTTTTGAGTATCCAGCATTCTTTTTAGAGAGAGGGTATCCTACAATCTTTCAGTTATATATAGAATCCTCTATTTTAGAGATGAAGAGGATTCGTATGCTCTTTTTTTCTTCTCATTTGGTCAGAGATCATTTTTTGTTGGTTCATCATATCTTTACCCTCGACGTGATTGATCTTATTGATCTTGATGAGAATGGCGATATTTTGCTTCATGGTCCCTTGAGTAGGGAGTAACTTTTATTCGTCCGGATGGTTATGTTCGCTTTGGGCAATTGTTATAAAGGGCTATCCCGAGTTACCGCGATTTGGTTTCTTCCAATTCAGCGATGGCAACTCATCCAGTGTGTGGATTTTAGGAGGATCGGGATGATTCCCGAGAGGCGTTACTTTTTGATTTACATTTTAGCTTAGTACTTGTGCTCATTTTGATAGCTTCCACATGGTTCATGGGGTTAGTTATAACTGGGTATGGCTATCTTTTATTTCTGAGCGTGGTTCCATATGACAAGGATGAGTTGCGTTCCTCGAGATCAGGATCCTGGTTACCATTAGCGAGAGATTATAGCGAGAAATACATATATTTTCTTCCCTTCTACTCCTTTTTTTCAAAATATGTTTATGTGTGATATCCTAATTTGATTCTTCAGATGCAATTCAGCAAGTTAGGCGAGGATACCACTTCGTGGTAGAGTTAGAGCTAGGATTTTAGCTACGATGTTTCTTCACCCTCAGACGTAGGTGTAACCAACCAGTGTCGGTTTCTTGATCATTCCACGAGTCTGCCTACACAGCCATTATGACTTTCGATGAAGTACCATAGGTGTCAAGCAACACTTGAGATGTTATTGAGCATGCTAAGGTTAGGGTATCACGCATGTCGACCTTTGATACTACACTTTCTATTTTATTATCCCTTATGTGGAGCCACCTTTCTCTTGCCGACTCGTTGCCTTGGGAGACTTGGTGAGGGACTTCATGCAAGGCTTATGTTGAGCACATAGCCACAGTTTATCGGAGTGAAAGTCCCGAGGATTACGCAAATACGATACTAGTTGGTCAGTTTCGTGCTCGTACTTCCTCCTCTTTATTTTTATTTATATTAAATGTCTTTACATCGGTGTATTATTTTCATTTATTTCTGAGTGCTTGATGTAGGTTATGAGTCAGAGATCCATACATCCCTATAGGCGAATCCATGATAGGTATGCGGGATTGTGGCTTGGTGTTTTGAGGATGTGTTCTGGATTACGACTCACGAGTCCTTTGGACAACTTACGTCTTACAAAACTACTTTAGACCTTTAGCTCGTCTTGGTGGAGACACTCTATATTTGGAGACTCTTTATTGAGACATAGAGTTCTTGATCCACCGTATGAGATCACTCAGTATTGTCCATTTTAGACTTTGAGCTTGAGCAGTTGCTTCATAGGAGCGGTGACTAGCGATGATGAGTTTGAAGAGAGTGTCGAGCTCTACGCGTGATGTCAGTTTGATAGATGCTTCTTGAGTTAGGCTGTTGTGAGGCTCCTTTGAGCGCAAGTTGAGCAAGACATCTATTTTGCTTCAGCCTTGCTAGATCCCTTTCTTTCATGTTATGTAATTTGAGTTTCCTCAACCCTCATTTGTGCTTGGTTGGGTTTGATAGAGGAATTGGTTTATTTATTTTAATGAATGATTGGGAATTGATTTATCTGTGCGTTGTCGGATTTGAAATTCATACGTAGCTTTAAGCTTGATGGACTTGATGAAGGATTGACTGATTTATCTATTGACTTGTCGAAGTGTATGCACCCATGAATTCTTCTTTGCTTTGATTTCGTTGAAGTGCATAGATGACCCCTTACTTATAGGGTCAATGTTGAGTTATTAGTCACAGCGTGTGCTTTAATGGCGAATAACAAATTCTTTAGTCCACCATCTTTTGTTTGAACTATAGAATTGTTTTCTCGATCCTATGCTTTTTGCTTTGATGAACTTAATGAGGAGATAGGCTTTGATCTGTGCTTTGAGCTTGATTAGATCATTTGAGAATATATTGAAATATCACATTATAGGTAATATGAAGATTGATTTGAGGCAACCCTGAATTGAGTGTTTCCTCAGATTGCCTTGATCTATCGATCAAGTAGAGAGATCTCTTAGATCCTAGTTTCTTGTAATCACTAAGCTGGATCTAGTTTGAGATTGAGCTATCATCATTGGGTGACGGCGGGGCTCTTTCACGTGGCCTTTTCTTGAGTTTGTTGAGTGAGAGAGCATCGACAACTTCGTCATATTTTGGCTTTATTGAGTTTGACCTTTAGAACTACTCGAGTCTTCAACTTAATAGTGGGTTGGTGGTTTTGTCATGGCATGAATGAGCTTTTTCACTGACCTTTTCTTGAGGTTTGTTGGTGAGGAGAGCATCGACTTCGACCATTTATGGGCTTGTTGAGTTCGACCTTTAGAACCCATTGTGTCAAGACTTTAGGATGTAGAGGTTGATGTTTCTCCAACTTGATTGAAGCTTTAAATTGGGAGTTCTTAACTTGATCTCCAAAATTTGCAAATCGGGAGATAAATTTCTTGACATTTAGGGTTATCTTTTCATGCATAGAAAATAGATTCTTTTTATTCTAAAGAACGCAACTTAACTAAATGGATATATTGATTTTGGCGTAAAGCTTCGATGTCAACCTGAATAAGAATATATTTGAGGATCTCGTCTTATGACGATCAACTCAAATAAACTTAATATAAACTAAAAAATGCCCCTTTATCTTTGAGGGAATTCTAAAGTACATTTAGAATTTTCAAGATGAAAATATAATACATCAATATTTGAATTGATATATTAAAGAGATTTTAACATACAACATTGATTTATCATATATAAAATCTAAAATGCCCCATGTAAGAATTTTCACAAAAAAGTTTTTCATAGAGTATGTTTATTTAGGGATCTCGGCATGAAGCACGATATCGACTTAAATAGATATACTAAAAAATGCCCTCTTCTTGGATTTCTATTACCAGAATGTATTTGTCATAAATAATACTTTTTAAGTTGATTGGTGACATTGGTCTTTCACCCTTTAGTTGATGAGTTGGTATGCCCCTCCTTGATACACTTTTTCAATGACAAAAGGGCCTTCCCAATTAGGCTCAAATTTGCCACCAAATTTTTGATTAGGAATAATTGGTCTTCTCAGCACCATGATCAATTCTCCGTTTTGGAATGTTTGGCCGCAGTATGGTCAAAAGCCTGACATCTTTGCTCGATAGACTTAGATTTTGATGAGCTTGCAATCTAACTTCATCAAGCATCGAGTTCCTCCATTCTCGATGAGCATTTTGATCTTGATTAGATGTGGATGGCTACTCGAAGTGAACTCAACTTCAAGTGGAAGCGCTTGATTCAAATACCAATGAATAGGAGTGGCTTTAGTCGGTCTTGTAGGTAGTTTGATATGCCCCAGAGCCTCTAAGCTTGGTATGTCATTCTCTCTCTTATTTTTAGTGAGAATCTTCTTGAGCGTTTGACTAATGTCTTGTTGAAGGCCTCCAAACCATTTGCTCTTGGATTATATATTGAAGAGTATCGCCAATCAATTTTGTGTTGATCGATGAATCTATAAATCTTTGCACTTTTAAAGGTTGTGCCATTATCAAAATTATTCGGTGTGACACTCCAAATCTATAGACCACATTATGCATGAAGAAGTTGATCACTCGATCAGCAGTAACTTCCTTAAATGGAGCAACTTCAACTCACTTAGAGAAATAGTCAGTCGCTGGTAGGATGAAGTGATGTCCGGACGGCGATTGGATCAATTTTACATGTCCCAACATTTGAATGGCCAGGATACTATTATTGGGTGTAATGGATTTGGAGTTTGATGGATGAGATTCCCATGTACTTGACATTCATGACACTTCTTAGCATGATTAATACAATATTTTACCATAGATGGCTAATAATAACACATCCTTTTAATCTTTATTATCATCTTGGGACCTGACTGATGTGCACCACAAAGTCCTTCATGAACTTCAACAATCACTTTGCTAGCTTCATCTATATTTAGGCATCGTAGCAACATTTGTTCAAAGGATCTATGATATAAAGTGTTGTTGATGAAAACATAGCGTAGCATTCTCTTTTCAATTTGAGCTGTTAGTGATTTATTACTTGGTAATTTCCTTCTTTAAAGTAGTCGATGAAGGGTTGCCTCCAATCGTGACTCTTCTACAACAAAGGCTTCACACTGCTTTTCTAAGGCAATGTCATTCTTAGCTCTTCTTGGTACAACTTCTTGTTGATTTTGGGGAGTATGAGGAGCAACCTGAGTCGCATCTTGTTGAGTCAAATTTGGTAACCCCTCTACCTGCGAGGATTGATACTTTATCGGCTCTAGAACTCGTCGAGTAAATATGTCAATCATGACATAATCACCATTCATACTTGTCATTTCCTTAGCTAATTTTGCTAAGCAGTTTTGCTATTCTCGGATCGAGAGACTCGAGTTAGTGTGATATTTGGTATCTACTTCATAAGCTCGAGAACTTGCTTGTGATAGAAAGCTAACTCAAGCTTGTTGATTCTATAGATGCCAAGTACTTGATTTATAATAAGCTGAGAATCACCAAAAATATGCAGGTTTTGAATGCCTATGAAAATAGCTTCTTCGGACTATCACTAATGCTTCATATTGACTTCATTATTAGTTCTTGGCTCGTCAATCCATATGATCTCATTATCTCTCCTTCTAGTGTTATGAAGATGATGCGATTCTGCTCTTGCTCTTGAAATTTAGAGTTGGACTTGTTTGATCGATGAGGCTCCATCGAAGTACATTTTCCAAATTTGTGATTTTTCTCTTTCATGAATGAGCATAATTTGCTCATCAGGTAAATCATTATTAAGAGAAGAGTCCGCAGGGATAGGATGTGCAGCCAAAAAAGTGCAACTATGCATAAAAAGTGCAGCCAAAAAAGTCCACAGGTAAATCATTTTTAAGTGCTTCTTGGAGTATCTCATTTTACTTTCCTCACTCGATTAATATAATAAAGAGCATTCTCTTTATTTCTTCATTGTGTTGTGCCAATAATGCTCAAGGACTCTTCTAATGCGTATGTATAAAAGAGAGGCTTCCAGGAATAGCTATGATTGGTGGATTTAACATAGCTTTTAATGCTATTGAAGGCTTCTTGCACTCTTATCCCATTTGAATGGAGCATCCTTCTTCATTAACCTTGCAAATGGTTGTGACATCCGATAAGTTTGATATAAATCGAGGATGAATGCAAGTTATCCTTGTAAAGGTAGCAAACTCTTCGGTGGAGGCATCTCCATAATTGCCTTGATTTTAGTATGATCAATTTCAATACACTGTGATGTACAATGTACCCCAAGAATTTTTGAACGATACCCCAAATGCACATTTTAGAGGATTCATCTTGAGATCATATTTTCTAATTCTCTCTAATACAATTCTCAAGTCTTCGAAATGGTTTTCACGGTTTAAGCTCTTCACCACCAAATCGTCGACATAACATTCCACCTTTTGATGAATCAACTCATCAAAAATATATGTCATGGCTCTTTGGTATGTAGCTCCGGCATTTTTCAAGCCAAAGGGCATGACATGTAGCAATAGATGCAATAGGTGTTACGAGCGATGTATGTTTTCATCTTGGTGTCATTTTGATTTGGTTGTATCGACGATCCATCCATGAATGAGAACATGTCATAGTTGGAAGTGTCCTCCAATAGTTTTGATATTGGAAGCGAAAGTCATCTTTTGGGCACACCTTATTTAGGTCCCAAGTGTGCGACGGTTGATTTCTTCTTTTCTGGACAATGTTGGCTATCAATCGCATACTTCTCCTCGGATGAAGCTTGCTTTGATTAGCTTCTTAGTTTACGTAATTACCTGTTCTTCAATCTCCAATCTCATTCTCCTAGGAGCTTGCTTAACAGGCGTTGCATCTGGTTTAATAGCTAGTTTATGAGCAGCTACATCAGGGGATAAGTCTGACATTTCAGAATATGTCCAGACAAAGCAATCCTTAAATTCACAAAGTAGCATTTTTAGCTCTTCAACTTTCTCATCAGGGGCACGAGAAAGTTGGAGAGGATCATCTCACTAGGTTGACTTCTTTAAGTTCATCCATAGTAGCTATTTGTCCACCATCTTTAAGTTCTTGGTGCTTTACTTCTTCATCATTTTAAGAAGAATTTCATAGAATCATCTTCTTCATCACTAAGACTCTATCAACTTATTATATTATAACAAGCTCTATTGATGAGATTTGTGGATGAACCCCAAACCTTTAGTGATAAACTTATCACTTCTTCGTGATGCTTGAGGACTTCTTTGGCTCCACATCTTGTTAAAGACTTGAGTCATATGTTTAGTAGTTCCCGTATGAACTCCAAACTTATGCATCATTTTTAAAATTTTCTATGGATAGTATATTGATATTCTTGTTGGTACTATCTTATTAGAACTTTTATGTTGAGCAGGATGTTCAAAATCTTGAGGTTGAGACTCTTCATATTTATAAAATAGAGTTCTTGTTCTGCCACTCTTACTCAATGGCGGCACATAGAATGTTATCAATTCTTCAATATTATGAACCTCCAGTGGAGTGATTTCTTTGAAGCACTATTGAGGGATGGGTATAACTTTGAGTGAGTCATCTGATCTGCCAAGTGAGCTATCCTCCTTGATGCACCATCGAACTCTATTTCATAAGTAGATTCAAAATCATAGTCAATCGATCACTTATTTCATACTTTTCTTGAGCTTATAAGTTCCCTTAGGTTTGATAGAAATATCTTCTTCTTCTTCTTCTTCTTCTGTGTCACTCCCCAAATGAGGAATTGATTTTCTTAATTTAGGTGAAGAATCAAGTGTTTTAGGTAGAGTCGGCATTGCCTTCTTTCTTCCTCCTTGCTTACTCTTTCATTTTTGTGAAATTTGCTTTTAGTTCTGAAGTGGATGCTACGCTTCAAGAGGCTTTGTTGGCTTAGGCTCTTTGAGGATGAAATACTTTGCATCTTCATAGATCTTTGCTTCATTGAGGAGAATGGTTGTAGGTTACCAGGGAATTCTTCTCCATCTTCGATACTTTATACATGATGCTTCATACTTGCATACCATGAAGTACCATCAGAGACATGATGAGAGATATAATGATGATATTAAATGATATATAGAATTGATAGTTATATCCTCTTATAAACTTGAAAGAATGAACCAGTTTTCCCTTTTCATTGAATGAACCATCAATTTATCTCTCCCAAGATGTTGGATATCAGTGATAATCCTCTAATACCTTTAGACTCATAAGATTGATAGAAGAACGATCAATCAATATTCGGTGATGCCATCACTCTCTGTAACAGGACGACAGGATCTACCGTCTCTAAATATAAGATCATCTTCAAAAATGTGATTACTGGAGATCTTGAGTTTGCAATGCTTCATCATGCATTTCTTCAAAGTAAGTTTCATAACTCTCCGGATCGAGAGCTTGTATCAAAGTTTCTGAGGTCTTTTGACATCAAGAGAGCCTCATATACCGCCAGTGCGGATCTTTCAAATGTGATAGAATATTATAATCTATTTTCTCGCTTGATTTAGGCTTTGTCTAGATTTTGGAATAATACCTTCTTGACTTCAATTTATTTTTGCCTTTATCTTTATTTGTATTTTCTTCTTTGATGAAGGTGGTAAGACTTTACCACTTCTCAACCAACTTGAATAACTTTGTCTAGCTCGCATTCTTCTCAAGAGATAGTTTCTTCAAATTTCCTCTTATTCGGAAGATTGGCCAAAAGGGCTAGACTCATTTTTCAACGTCATATATTTCATACGTGATGATATCGATGAGTCGTCTCTTCTCCATCGGGAAAACATAGATCTTCATCTGATTGTTGAGTCATTAAACAAATTTCAGACACTAGCTCCTCAGGCTCTTCTTACTTTTCTGATAAAAATTTTGACGGATTGGTCGAGTTTGTTTAACTATCCTTGTCATATTGGAGTAATTGATGTTGAAGAATATCTGACATCATGCAGATGATTCGGCGTGTCTCTACGGATAAGACTCACCACTATCTTCTTCATCTGATTTAGCAATGCAAAGTTTAGGCATGAAGTCTGCAAGCCTAAATGGTTGTCTTGCCAGCTGCAGATACTCCTCTAGATTGTTAATGATCTTTTGAGTTGTAGTTCTCTTGATCTTCTTTTCTTAGCCATTCTTTGATTTATAGGCTTGCATTTGGTTGACCGCTTCATGCTATGATAAGTAGCCTTATCGAATGCCATTAGAAGCCAAATACTTGGTTTAGGCATCTCTTAAGTCCATAATATAGTTCAAGTGGTGATTTTCACTTGACACTGGGATGTCTTTTAGCTATTTTAGCATCTTCATGCTCTTTTGGAAACTATTGTCATTCTTTAAGATGAACTAATTTCTTTTCTTGTCTTGTAATGTTGAAGAGGACGTAATCATCCTAGTATATTCTCTTTTAGCGCTGAATATAACACTGTCGGATAGTGTAAATTCACCTCGTCGATACTTCCTTTCTAGCCAATCTTTGAAGACATAACAGTCTTCGATAGGGTGACTGATCATTCGATGATAGGGACAATTATTTGATTGACTTGACGCCTTCTTCGTGCCTTTTAATTTTGGTAATTGTGACCGCTTCAAATAATTTAGCCACACCGTCCCTTCTAAAGAATATTCTTTATTCATCTTTTCCTTAAGAGATAGCCGCATTCGCTCATCATGTCTTGTTTTGCTTGACGCCCCCACCACTTGAAAAGTGAGGTTTTGTCATTACCTCATAATACCAATTTTGACTATGGATTAGAATAAACAGGCTTTTTACCCTTATCATCATTGTACATCTGTTGCTTTTCTTTATCCACATTATATATCACCCGCTTTTCTCCATTTGAACTATAAGAAGCAGTGTGAGTTTTATTTCTTCTTGAGTTCGAAGGTTTGTTTCTCTTTGCTTTATCTGCATAGACTTCAGACTTAGGGCGATTCAACTTTTCCAATTTAGCCACTCTATCGAAAGCAAGTCGAATGTTGCAATCGCCATGCATAGAAATGGTGTCCATTTTATCATCCATATTGCCCATTAGCAATTGGATCACATGTTCTTCTTCCAATTGTTGCTCTCACTTCATACTTAGTTGCCAATGACTTATGAATTTTGTCATCGACTCATCTTTCCTTCTTTTCAACAAGGCAAGGATTGTGATTTTCTCAGACCGGCGAACTTTTTTCAAATATGGTCTCCAATTCAAGAAATATTTTAACAATCATTTGACAGCATACCATTCAAAGAGGCGAGGTCGCTACTGAATTGACAAAAAAAGCAGTGCATCGTTCCCTCCTGTGTTACCACAAGTAGCCTTAAATTGGGCTAGATGTTGCTTTGGATTACCAAGCCTGCTGAAAGTATTGAATTTCAACACCGAGTAACCTTTTGGGTACAACACTTAGTCGTATTCAGCTGGGTAATGGAGACCCTTACTCATCAACTTTTTAGCCTGCTCTGTGGCTATGACCTTATTTATCTTTTCATTGATTATTATTTTGTTAAATGTTATGCTGCAGCAAATTTTGAATTGTGAGAGGTGTTTGGTTAACTTCATCTCGCTTCATGCAGCATACCATAGAGCTTGAGGTATCACAAGAGGTGGTATAGAAGTTGCATTATTAGCTACTTGTTAGCAAAGAAAAATAGGTGATGCACTTGATGTGATATTCTTCGTAACATCTCCATCATGATGTTCATTTGTACCATCATATCATTCATTTTGGTACCAAGTTGTGCAATCTCCTCTTTTGGCCTCCATTTGACGTGATTTCTCTTTGCTCGCTAGACGCCAATCAAGATAGTTCTTCCTCTTCTTCTATTTTTTTATGTTTCTTGCTCATTTTCAAGGGAAGAACTTGACTGCCTTCTCCTTGTGCATTTGCAGAGACAGCTGTTGTTGGGGATGAACGACGATGCTGATTATAAAAGTGTGTACCAGGCTGATCATTTCCTAGTTCAACCATATAGACAGCTTCAACACCCATGATCTCTTTCTCATTTTAGTCTTCTTTTTCTTCATCTTCAGTAAAGATTGAAGATCCATCCTCTATTTGCTTATGTGAAGACTCTTCTTCATAAGCGTCAAATTCAAGTTCGATTTGTTCTTGCTGTCGCCGATGGCGCGAGTTCATCTATATCTCATAATATGTATAACTTCCACTTCCATAGAATCTTCTTCATTATTTTCTTCTTGCACAAATTTGATCAACGCTTTCCAAGTGGATCTCGGTTCAATGAACAACCACTTCTATTAAAGGACCATGATCAACATCAACCTTCTCTTGTAGGGTGAAACGATCGACGATGGGATCCCTAGAGATTCTCCGGTGTCACCATCATATCTTTCATCATTGATATCCCTTCTTTGGGTATCCACTTGATGAGTTGATTTGGTGCGATTTTGAGTATATGTATCGATGTCACACCCCTTCTATTACTCAAAGTTTCATTATGACTTGGCCTCCATATTTTAGCCTTTCCGGACCTCAAGATTCTTGGACATGTCCAAGTGTCACGCCGATGCTCACCATAAGCTGCATCACTGCTACCAAAAGAGATGGTAACTTTCTTGGTGGAGCTTCGATTTTCCATCACCACAGCCTCAAATCTTCTTTCATTAGGCCTCTTGGCTACTTTGAGAACTTTATGTATCCAAGCATACAATGTCGCTATCTCCTGGTGGTGGAGCTTGATGCGGTTGGTTCCTGCATGGACTTTTATTTCCAAGAGAGCTATTCCTCTTTACCCACTTTAGATTGTCAAAGTTGTGGGTAGAATACTCACGTATGTGCTTGTTCACTAGGTCATTCAAAGGGGATTTGCTAAGCTCTCAATTCTCCTTCTTCTCTATCTTCTGGTTAATTTGCTTCCCTGATGAGGAAGCTTCATGATCATGCTTTCCAAAAAGGTTCAAGAGTACACACTACCAGGAATTAAAGACATTGTCCTGACATTTTTTCATGGAGCTTCGATTGACCTAGCCTCTAAAAATTGAAGTTCTCTTGGGAGAACTCCTTGACAATAGTAGCTCAAACTAGTTGACATGGCTAGTAGGAGTTTCAAGTAACTTGAGGCCTTCCAGATGGCTCGGATGAATGTACCATGGTACTTTAGGAGTTACGATAGTCGGAAATTTAAGCTACCAAATTGATGGTAGCCCGACATCTCCGTGTTGATGATGACGCATTAGGCGATGTTAGCACCAACTAGTTAACGGAAAGGAGTGCTTTGTAGATCCATTTTGCAAAAGTGAAAGATGGGATTAGTAATTAGCAATTATTATTTCACCCCATACTTTCAAGATGCAGGTACTACATAACCAATAATGGTGTAATAAAGATACACTCTACTAATGATTCATTCTACATAGATTCATATTGAATTTATTACACACTTAAATCACCATTTTGTTATTTTGAACTTTCAAAAATTTTACTATAGCACATATATGATTAGCCAAAGATGGAAGAGAAACACGTCCCCAGTGGAGTCGCTAGAAATCTGTGGGCTCCGAAAATTCACCACCAACCTCTTCGATGAAAAGAGTGTTTAAAGTGTCGATGTAATTTTCAGAAGGCATATGAGATAGTAGATAAGACACTACCCAGATATTTTGCCTTCATTTGGTGAGGACTTTAGATCTGGTTGTTTCTATAAAGCAAGCCTATAGTTAATTACCCTCCCAATAAGTGAGAGAGAACTTTTGATTAAATCTAGTCGTTAGATCGCTAAATGCAGTGAAGAAGAAGATGTAGAGTTTTAGAATTTAGATTATGAAATTTATCATTTTAGCTTAAACCGATGGTTGGGGAATGATGCCAATCTAGATCCCATGGTTCGCCATCCCTGCGGGTCCCTAGTCTACTTAGTCGAGGAGGTAGTGACCCAACCGATAAAGATCCTCAAACACACATGGGTTACATCCAAGAAATCTAGACCTGGTGTTTGTCTAAGGAAGCTTAAGTCTACCTTAAATGAATAGTGATGCCCTATCAAGTATACCCTATGATTCACAACTCAGAGAGCCATTGGGAGCATACGCTACTCATGATCATAATATAATGGAGTCGACCGCCAAACCACCGATCGAGGACTCGGTCGAACTATTTCATCTGGAGCCTATCACAAGCCACGCAATAGAGGACATGAGCCACGCCTTTACTGGCGAGAGATTGATTGAGAGTGAACATGGTAACACTTGATTTGACATTGGCTCTTATGAGGAATTTTCTTAATTTATCACCCCCACAAAGCTTTGAAGGTGATAGATGAGTTTGATTTTAAGTGATTAGATTACATTTAAGTAGCTTTAATTTGATTTAAAAAATTGAATTTGAATATGTTTAAGAGCTTTAGATCCGCCAACTCTGTTAGCTAACATAGATTAGATCTATCACATGATAATCCACGTATATTTCACTAATTTGAAACTCTTATTATAGGTTTTAGGTTTTATTAACCGACCTACCCCTAAGACTAAACCGAAAACAACTCACAGATCCTCACTTGAATTTCAGATTCAACATAGTGTGCACTGGTTGTATAAGAATTTAGGAAATTTTCATTTTTGATTTATGAGATTGATTTTGTATTTTCATTTAATTTCAACTTTAGCCTGCACAGCCTTTTCAAACATTAAAATTCACACTTGAAATCTCTATGTCCGAGTACATGCAGGTATTTATAACTTAGTTAATTTCATCTAATTAATGATTTCGTTGATTTTTTTAAAATCATAATTAGAATAAAATTCTTTAGTTTTTTATTAAAGAAAGCTCTATGATTTTTATAGAATTGGATTTAATATCGTCTTCTATCTGCTTGTACGAAGAGTTTCTGATCCGGTGGCGAAGAAGGCGTTGTGGAGCTATATGTTCAAAAGATAATTTAATTTGTTATTTTAAGAAGCAAATTTATTCCTAAAAATAGTTTCATTTTACCATTCTTTTATTCAAATTTATGTTCACTCTCTTTTATTCAAATTTGATTTTTCTCTATTTTATTCAAATTTGATTTTTCCTCTCTTTTATTCAAATTTGATTTTTTCCTCTTTTATTCAAATTGATTTTTCACCTCTTCTATTCAAATTTGATTTTCCCCCTCTTTTATTCAAATTTAATTTTCTCTCTATTTTATTCAAACTTGATTTTCCCTCTTTTTTTTAAACAACCCACCCACTACGTCTTCTAATTTAAATAAATAAGGCTAAGAGGGAGCCTCCTATTCTATTTCATTTATTTGAAAGGTTAGAGTTAGGACATTTGAAAGGGAGCAGTTAGGAGCTTTAGTGGGTTTTCAATTTTTCTTCGATAAATTTTGTAAGTGTTTTTCACCCTTCTTTTCTTATTTTATTTTGTTTTTATACCTGTCGCATGTCATTCTACTTTCCCCCTCATTTTTTTAAGTTAAAGGTTTGATCGATTTTAGCCTCCCCTGTTATCCCCTGTGGGTCAGACGGGGTATTTTTTACTCACGCATTGAGAATGAGCTGTGTCTGCCACACCACGCTATTTTTCATCTCATCATACCGTTAGCATAACGAGGTCTTCAAACCTGCAAAGAAACACAAGCATATATATATATATAAGGGTTGGATATACGTCGACGGGTGCCGGGAAGCTCCGATGTTGCGAGTAAGGCAGTCGGACGGGGATGTTGCGCGCTCAAGCTCTAGAGTGCGGAGGAATCACGACGGAATAATGTCGAAACAAACCGAGGTATTAGGGTTGATCGGGTTCCGATCGGCCCTAATAGTGTTCGGAGCCAATGGCCCAAGGCTTAACGGCTTCACTTAACGCATGCTTACGCCACGGAGTCGGCGTGGTCCAATCCACTAATTGGGCGACTATATCAATTCTTAATTTTTTTAATAATATTTAATTACTTAATTAAGCTTCTAACCATACTTAGTTTTAAAAAATTGCCTTTATATCCACCCCATTCTCAACCAAGGCAGTACCACATCGAAAAAACTCACCGATGCCGCCACTGCATGTAAGCGGGCAAAGATCCGCCCTTATCATTTTGCCCGGATCAACAATTGCACTTCTCCACCCTCGCCAAATAGGCTAGCCTCCAATAATGCATCCTCACAAGCAGACTAGGAAACTCCTGCTTTCAGAGGCATGCCAAGTATATCTTCACAGGCAGTAGTAGTTATTGTATAACCACGAAAGAATTTGATATGGTCTAATTTGTTTAATGGTTTTTGGGTGGAATAGAACCCGGTTGAGAATGATTAAGGGTGTTGGTTGATTGGCTGTCTCACGAGCCATTCGGATCGGTATTCCTCTAGCGTTGGATCAGCACTTGGAATGCGATTAACCTTGATTGGTTGTCGTTTGATCCCTTTAAGCGATAGTGGATTCCATGCATGCCTCTCTTGCGGTTCGATCTAGGTGCCTTGATCACACAGGGAATGAATCTGGGCCTTTGATTCAAACTTATCCGGCTGTTATGTGCCGTGTGATGAAGCTTCTAGGGGAAGCTTGCTTTAACCTTTTCTTTTGTTTTGTTTCTTTCGGCAGTTCGAGCGTCGGCGCTCGAGAGGAAGAGGGGCGAGCGGGAGAAACCCTAGGGTTCTCGATCGAGATGGCGGTTTCGTGAGGAAAACGAAGGACTTCGGGGAAGAGGAGAAGAGAAGATATAGAGAGAAAGGAAGTTTGCTTTGAATATTTCATTACCCTTCTTTGTCTTCTTTACCTATTTATAGTTTCTATTTTCCTCTACTATCGATCTCACTCTCTTTTCTTGTTTTCTATTACAAGCGTTTTCTTTTTTATGTTGGAGCGTTCTTTTCTTTTCAGTTATCTGTTTGTTGTAAGTCTCTGTGCTGGCAATACTCCTTCTGGTTTCTTGATTTTCTTGTTGTAGGTTGTTGTAATAAGTTTGATCTATCCAGATTTCTATTTCTTTTTGTTTTTTAATTATTTCTGTTGTGGCCGTTTCTCTTGCCTGTGTTGAGTATTTTCTCTGTTGTGTATTGCTCCTGGGTTGTACTGCTTTGATGTATGATGTATTTTCTTGATCTTGTTGTAATAAGACTTTATATTTCATAAGTCTTCTTTCTCTCTGTACTCATCATAAGTGGTAGATTTGGTCTTCCCATCTTGTCCGATCATTATCATTGTAATTCTTATTGTTGTATGTTATAATTTGGCAATTAGAGGATTTGGGGTCATATCGGAATTCGATTTACTCAACTCCAAATTAACTTTGCAGCGGCTCCTCTCTTTCTTATTCAGCGGAGAATGGGAAGCGAGAAGAAGCTTGGTTGGGAGGAAGAGAGAGAGAGAGGAAGCTTCGACTTCCCTCTATTGGGAGTGTGCCTACAAGAGAACCTCCCGTCAAGGAAGGAGAGAGCGAGAGAGGAGGCGCCAGATTTTTTGTGTTCTCGTGGACACCAAGCAAGAGGAGGGATAGGAGGAACAGGTGGAGGTGGAGGCGGCGCGTCTAGAGTGCCCTGAGGATAGCAGGTGCAAGCAGCCTGAGCGAGAGAGGACGGAGTTCAAAAATTTTCTTTTTTTTTCTTTCTCTCGCCGCAAGGACCGACCAGTCTCAGGAAATAGGAAAGAGTCGGCTACTTCACGTGGGTAGCATGAGGAAGGTGTCGAGCCAGTTCATTATTGGTTGAATTGAAGGTGAAGACATGAGAGTGGGCGGTTGTCATTTCGGAGGCGTTGACTTCATGTGATTAAGAGATAATTAGGTGAATTTATCTTGAAATATGTTCTAATTTCAACAAAATTTTAAGTGCGACAACCTTAAACAAATTTGATATCTATTCTAGGTAATTTCAAAGCTCCTGACACAATGGTGCAGTCCCTTTTGTGAACGGAGGTCGTTTGAGCGACTTCGGCTTCAAATTGGATCACTTTCGGTTAAATCGCATTATCGCCCGGCCGCTTACATTGCGGACTTATCTGAGTTAAGTGCGATCAGTCTTATTCAATAGATTTCAAATATTTCGAAGCTAACGACATGTTCAGTTTTACGAACGGAGGTCGTTCGAAGATCGTCGTAGCTTCCTGACTTCGATATGTGCATCAACACATTAATAGCTCGAGTACTTAGTCAATTGCTCATTAGATTTTGCAATATATATTCGATCAATTTGACGTTAATGCACGTCCGTTCATCGTCAGTCATTTTGATCATTTTTGGTGACATCCAGTGTGTTTTAAGTCCCGATTTGCACACTGTCATCTCCGAAGTCCATCGAATTTGATTTGTGGGCACGACTCGAATTATGACACATATATGTATGTCAATAGACGGACTTCGGAGTTGACAGTGCGCAAATCGAGGCCCAAAATGCACTAGACAATCATTGAAAATGGTCAAAATGATCTTCGATTGATGAACGGACTTTACCGTTGCATTCAGAATGTCGAAATTGATCAGAACATAGATATTACAAAATCTAACGAGTAATTGTTTAAGCGCTCGAGCTGTCAATGTGCCGACGCATATATCGGAGTCAAAAAGCTACGACGATATCCAAACGACCTCCGTTCATAAAATTGATCATGTCGTTAGCTTCAAAACATCAAAATCCATCAAATTAGACTGTTTGTGATCAATTCGGGCGAGTCTGTGCAAATGTTGAGTGATTTGAAGTAACAGCGCACAAATCGAAGCTGAAATGTATTGGACATTGCCAAAATCAACTCAAATGACCTCCGATCGATGAACGGACTTTGCCATTGCATTCAGAATGTCAAAATTGGTCAGGATATAAATATTGCATGACTTGATGAGCAGAGCTCGAATTATCATCGCATGCATATCGAGGTCAAGAGGTGCCAACGTAAGTTAAATGACATCCGTTTATAAAATTGATTATGCCATTGGCTTCAAAATGCCGAAATCTATCAAATAAGACTATTTGCACTCAATTTGGATGAGTCTGTGAAAATCGGCGGTCAAAGTGATGGCCATAATTTTAGGTGAATTGACTCAATTTTTGACTCAAACCAAATGGCCTCCGATCGAGAAACGGACCGCGTCATTGCGTTCAGAATAATGGAATTACCTTACATCGATATATATTGACTTTGTACATTTATCGGTGCGAAATCCATATTAAAAATATTTAATAAATGCAAAATTTATTAAAAAAATCCCAAATTACCCCATGCTCTGTTTCCTATTTTCGCTTTTGAAAAAAAATAAATAAAAATAAAAGAAGACTACTCTCTCCACTCACTCCTCATTCTCTCTCACTCTCCTCTCTCTCCTGCATTCTCCCTCTCTGCACACAAGGTAATTGTCCTCCCGATTTTTCTGAATTTTCCTCTCGATTTTAGCATTTTTCCTCCGTTCCACGCCCTCTGTCCGTCATCGCCTTGATCCAACTGGCCAAACCCATGAGCCAAGCCGTTCCATTTTTTGCTTCGTCGTGAATCGGGGGAAGAACATCATCAAGAGGGGAATTCTTTCTTTGGTTTTTGGCGTCGTGCCCCTTGCTTTAGCCGTACCATTTTCACTTCACCGCAATCGAGGGAAGAATATCGTCAAGAGGCGAATTCTTCTTTCGATTTTCGGCGTCGCACCATTTGCTATAGCCGCCCAATTTTTGCTTTGCCGTGAATCGGGAGAAGAACATCGTCAAGAGGCGAATTCTTCTTTTGATTTTCGGCGTCACACTCCCCATAACCCTTCCAACCTTCACTGCACCACAATCAGGGAAAGAACATCGTTAAGAGGCGAATTCTTCTTTCAATTTTCGGCATCGCATTCCTTGTTGTAGCCTTCCTACCTTCACTTCGCCGCAAAATGGGAAGAACATCGTTAAGACGTGAATTCTTCAT
Source organism: Cymbidium sinense (assembly GCA_021442155.1). NCBI lineage: Eukaryota > Viridiplantae > Streptophyta > Magnoliopsida > Asparagales > Orchidaceae > Cymbidium > Cymbidium sinense. The sequence goes on from CM038233.1 coordinate 72,715,985, forward strand.
TAGATTTTCAGCGTCGTACTTCTAACTTTACATTCCCAACCGCATACCTAACCCCGCTCCTTTGTCGAGCATTGCAGCGCACCGAAAATATGTCAGAACATGTGGGATCTGTGAATGAATATATATTGTATGCTTGTATTTTTTTACAGGTTTGAAGACCTCGTTGTGCTCAAGAGGCGTGTGGGATGAAAAATAGGTCGTGGTGTCTCAAGATCTTTTCTATGCTCAGGCGTCAGAATAAGCCAACACTTGTTAGATGTCGCTCCCCCGAGAGGAAATGCTGCCAAAATTTTGTCTAATTTCTAGATTTAGAAAAAAAGAGGGAAAATGGGGGAATGAATATATATTGCATGTCTTCTTTTAGGTTTGAAGGCCTCGTCATGCTCGAGGGCATGTGAGATAAAATATGGTGTCACGACGCCACTTACTATGCTCAAGAGGTGTACCGAGTAATAAAATACTCGATGCAACATGGAGATGGAGGGAGGCTGTCAGTGCGTCAAATCGTTTGACTTAGAAAAGATGGGAGGGTAAATGAACTGACTTAAGAACGCTAAGTAGAGAAACCTGCAACTAACTATAAACTAAAAGCATCAAACAAGAAAAAAGGGAGTGAGCCTTTAAAGCAAATTTTGGAAAGAATAGAATATTTATTTAAAATATAAGTAAAATTTAGGGGAGGCTAATATTAAACTCTCCAACTCTAATAGCTATTTTCTATGGATTAAATGGAAGTAATGAGTGAGTTATCTTTTCTTGTAAATTCTTCAAAATTAAGCAAGCCTTAATTAGAATTTGGAAAGAGACTAATATTAAACTCATAACAAACTTGCAATAAACTCAAAATCTAAGAATGAATTCAAATTGGATTTAATAGCTCTTATACAAATGTGGAGGTGATTACTATGCTAGCTAATAAGCATGAGTAGGGCTAAAGCAACAAACACTGAAATCAGCATAACTTATCAAAATTGATGTAAATTGAGCATCATCAAGTTGGTAACATTATAAAACTCAACAAGCAAACTAATTTCTAGTAGTGTGTTAAACTACAATCTAAATCAAAATGTCTTCTTTGCCACCGAATCTGTAATCTTTTGTACAAACAGACAGAAGGCGATACTAAATCAAAATCTATAAAAATAATAGGGCTTCTTTCAATCAAAAAAATTAAGGTATTTCATTTTATTTATGATTTTAAAATCAACGATTCATTAATTAGGTGAAATTAGCTAAGCTATAAATTCTTGCATGTGCTCGGACATCGAGATTTCAAGTGCAAATTTAATGTCTAAAAAGGCTGCGCAGGCTAAAATTGCAGTCAAATGAAAAAAAAAAATCTGAAATCAGTATCTTAACTCAAAAATAAAAACTACATAAGGTCTTAAATACCCCTGCATGGGCCCCGACACTATGTTGAATGTTTAAATTCAAATGTCTAAGGATGCTGCGCGGGTTGTTTCCCGGTTTAATCTTAGGACTGGGTCCGAGTTAACAAAATCTAAAAGCTTATAATAAGAGTTTCAAATTAGTGAAATATTTGAAAAAACTGATTACATTGATGGAGTAGATCTAATCTTGACTAAAAGAGTTGTGAGAGCTAAAGCTCTTAAACATATTCAAATTAATCAATTTTTCAAATCAAATTAAGTAGCAATCTCATATCAATCTCATAATTCAGAAATAAACACTACATAAAGTCTTAAATACACCGCATGGGCACACTCTGAATGCTTTATTTCAAGTGTAAGGATCGCAGTGTTTTCCGGTTTAGTCTTAAGACTGGATTCGGGTTAACAAAACTTAAAAACCTATAATAAGAGTTTCAAAAGTAGATCTGATCATCTGTTAATAGTTAAACAGAGTTGACATGATCTAAAGTTCTTAATTCAAATATAAAATTACCTAAATTCTTAAATACACATGCTGATATTTATCTTGAATGCTTAAATTAGTATGAGGATCTTGTCTGATGCTACCGATTTAGTCTTGGGGAGGTCCGTTAACAAAACTTTAAAAACCTATAAAAAGAGTTTTAAAGTAATGAAATATCTAAAAAACTGATTCTATCAAGTGATAGTAGATCTAATCCTCTATTAGCAGCTAAACAGAGTTGACATGATCTAAAACTCTTAAACATATTCTAATTAATCAATTTTCAAATAGCAATAAACCGCTTAAATAAAACTCTATCATTAAAAACTTAAATCAATCTATCCACCACTTTTTATTTATCGGTGACAAATTAAGAAAACTCTAGCTCACAAAAGAGCCAATGTCAAATCAAGTGTTCTACTATGTTCACTCTCAATCAATCTTTTGCTAGTAAAGACGTGGCCCATGTCCTTTGACTGCGTGGATTGGCCAATAGGCTCCATAGATGAAGCAGTTACAATCAGAGTCCTCTGATCGGTTGGTTTTGAGCTCCATTATATTACGATGAGTAGCGTATGTTCCCCAATGGCTCTTCCCTTTGAGTTGTGAATCATCGGGTTACTTAATAGGGCAAACAACCCTCTGTCAGTTAAGATAGACTTAAGCATTTCTCATTAGACAAACACCACCCCAGGTCTATAAGGATTTCTTGGACGACGTAACCCATGTGTTGCTGATGAGGATCTTTCGTCGGTTGGGTCACTACCTCATCGACTAAGTAGACTAGGGATCATGAGATGATGTAACCATTGGATCTAGATCGGGCACGTCATCATTCCCCCAATCATCCGGTTTAAGCTAAAATGATGAATTTCATATCTTAAATTCTAAAGCCTTACATACTGCTACTATACGCTATACATTCAGTGATCTAACGACTAGCTTTAATCGAAAGTTCTTTCTCACTTATAGGGAGGGGTAATTAACTATAGAGACTTGCGCCTATAGGAAACCTAGAACCAGATCTAAAGTTCTCACCAAATGAGGACGAAATCTTTGGGTAGTGTCTTATCTACTATTCCATCTGCCTTCTGAAAATTACACCCTTAAAACTACTCTTTTCATCGAAGAAATCGGTGGCGAAGTTTCGGAGCCCATAGAAGCATTGAGACTTTGGTGTCTTATTTAAAGGATTGTTGATTGTCTATTTAGTGTTCTTTTTAAGCAAGTAGGAGTTAGAGATCAAGAAGCTTAATATAAATTAGTATTGATAATGAGCATAAATGTTAACAATGATGATAAGTGACAACTTGCTTTGATATGATTGACATTTGGGTTTAATTTTGATAACAAATATTAATTTTGCTGGTGGTGGTATTTATTAATATTATTGGTGATGATGTCTACATCAAGAGATTATAAATAGTTAATGGTAATCATGTGATTATAGTTATGTAATGATGAATCAACCATTATCATTAAGCAATAGTAGTTGGATAATTGTGTAATGCTACAATGGTTGGGAAATGATGTTAGGGCTATTGCAATCGACTTATGATAATTAGTCTACAATGTTTTGAGTTACGATAGTCATCAATTATGGTTGGATATCGTAGTCAAATAATGATAATCATATGACTGTCGATCGATTATGATTTAGTGTTGATCATCGAGTAGAGATCTCTTCAACTCTAATTATAAGTTGAGCATCAAGTTACCCTTTTAAGTTCATTTCATGTGAAAAATGAAATTTTATTTATAATTTTTATGAGTGTTATTTTGGTAATTTTTATTAAAATTTTCAAATATTTCATCAAAATTGTTTGTATTCATTCCGCTAATCATAGATTTGTCTTAGCCATTTAAGTGCTTCATTAGCATAAAAAATCAGAGGCTTATTAAATTTCTCATATCAAGATACTTTTTTAAAATATATTTTTAATAATAAGATGTTTATTTTAATTATAAGTATATAAAATTTTAAAAACATTTAATCTGTCAAATAGTATCACAAAAATTCCAATTATGATTTACGTAATTGATTTGTATTGATTTAGAATTTTTGGTATTGTTTAATTTTTCTCATCTAAATATTTATTTTGTCTATAAATTTATTAAAATCAGAATTTAAATATTTTTTAAATTTAAGCTCATGTATTTCTAATTTAAATATTACATAATATTGCAGACTTGATTAAATATATTTTCTCTAATGATGTATCAGTCATTTAATTCTTTATATAACAGTATAGAAAGAGAGATTTGATTTTATTTTAAATATAATAATTAGCTAAGTGATATTTATCTCATATTTACCAAATTATTTACGTCGGATTGTTTTTTGGGCCTTTGATGTTTCGGCTTTGGTGATGATAAAATTAAAGCCACTGCGATTTTAATAAATTGAAGTTCGAACGTGTATTTATTTATTTATTTTTTAAGTGAGAGAACAGGTAACGTACAGTCCAACAGACAGAGCGACCGATAGTTGCAAAAATTTTAAGTGAGAGAAAGCCAAAATAGAGGAATTTTTATTTATTTATTTTAAAGTTTTTGATGTTTCGGAATTTAATTTCCGGTAACTTGTTCTCGAGTATACTGGTCATGAATATATGAATAAATATATATACATTTATCTTCAATCAAATATTATAAATCAATAATATAAATTAGGGCTGCGAATGAACCGAGCTGAGCCGAGTCAAGCATGTATGTGTTCAGGCTTGAGTTTGTTTAATATTATCTGGTTCGAGTTCGACTTGTGCTTTTAAGAATACTGTTTAAGCTTGTTAAGGTATTTCGGTTAAATCGAAATCATATCTATCATTCAGTGAGAGAAAATAGATCTCCCACTCATTCAGAAATGAACTTCAGTCTTAATAAATTACAAAATAGGATCTAAGGCTAGAGAGGCCGTTTTGAGAGAATATTTTCAACCAAAATATGATAACTTCAGAACTTGGTATAGAAGTATGACTTCGGAAGAACAACGAATCGAAATATAATTTATATTTCAAAAAAATGATAGAAAGAAATGGAAAAAGTAAAACAACAATTCTCTTTGTTGCCTGGTTTTGCCAAAACTATACTTTGTCCACCCAAATTGTCGTCTTCTCTAATAAGAAGTGGACTACTGAGCATGAGAAAGTGATTGAAACTTCTTATCCTTCACCAGTTACTAAAATGGTAGATGATAAACCTTTAGAATTGAAATCTTTTGGGAAAATTAGTTTCGACCCTCAAATTTTAAAAGAATTTATTACTATAATTAAGTAGATTAATTATAGTAATAGTATTCTCCAAATCATTTCCGATCATCTTTTTAGTCTTGAATCTAAAATTGATCAGTTAATTAAACAAAAAACTCCTAGTCAAGATATTAGTAGAGTTTCTGAGAAAGCTTAAACAAGTATTACTCCATTTATTAGACATTCATTTCAACCTCCACCAAAACTTATGTTTAATTTGAGACCTACTTCTGAAGACATTCAGATTTTGATCTTTAAATTAAAGGACCAATCCATAGGCACTCTAGAGGATACTATCCCTAGCACATCAGATATAGATTCTTGAGTATTTTCTACAACCGAATCTGAGGATGAGGATATTATTGAAAAGGTCCAAGGACTTTTTCAAGAATTACAAAACATGTATCCTCTTGATATACAAAAATTAACTTATCCAAAGAAAAAACTTGGATAAGCACTACTATAAATGACTTACGCCTCAAGATTTACTATTTGAAAAAAACACAAATTTCTCAAGTAATTCCTATGATGGTGATTCTCTTTATGAATGAAATATTGATGGTCTTTCTGAACATCAGATCCATCACATGCTCCACCGCGTGCTTATGTTTGCCATTGTTGTTCAATCTCGTCATCGAACAACTAAATCCTTTGATTTCGCTAGAGTTATTGTGGCGGGATTTTTTGGAGTTCTTAAAGGTTGGTGGGATAATTTTCTCAACGTACCTCAACGCGAGGATTTTCTTAGTGAAATTGATCTTAGCACTAAGAATTTACCTCAAGACCAGCAAAAACCTAATGATAGTTGTGTCTATAATCTTCTTCAAGCTATCATAGATCATTTTGCTGGATCTGTGGGAGATCAAGGAAAAAAGACTCACTCTTTACTCCAGAAATTATGATGTCCCTCCTTAACCCATTTTAGATGGTATAAGGATATTTTTCTTGCCATAGTCATGACTCTCTAATAGCCTTTTTGGCAAAAAAATTCATTGAAGGACTTCCTAATCTTTTTGTTGAAAAGGTTAAAGTTACTCTTCATCTATTCGATGGTATTATACCATATGAGACTCTTACATATGGAAACCTCATCTCGACATGCATTAAGATCGGACTAACCATTTGTTCCGACCTTAAACTTAAAGAATAGATGAAGCGAGAACGTCTTCTTGAAAGACGTCAGCTCAGAGAATTCTGTGAGCAATTCACCTGTGAACCTCGGGTACACTCTTACTCTACTAAACATGAGGGAAAAACTAAATCAAAAGTATTTCCTAAACATGATAAATCCAAACAAAAACAAAAAAATTATAAACCCTTTAGGTCTAAACCTAAAGGGAAATGTGAAATCAAATGTTATAAGTGTGGCCGAATGGGCCATTATGCTAACAAGTGCACTGCTAAGAAAATTTAAATAAATTACAGATGGATGAAGGGTAAAAGCAAACCCTAATGAAGATTCTTCTTACTTCCTCTGATTCTAAAAAAGAATCCGATGAAGAAGAAACTGTTTCGTCTTCCACTGATAATCAATCTGATTGCTGCAATTCTTGTGAGCAAATAGATTATTATAAAAATATAATAAATATGACTAGTATTTATATGCTCACTATTGAGCAGAAGGATCAGCTAATTCAAATCTTAGCTCAAGTTGAAGATGTTTCAGCTCGTAATAAGATTATTAGTCTTCTTAATGAAAATAAGGCTGACAAATTCTCTTTCAAACCTCCTATATACTCTATGGTAGAAGTATATAAGAGAAGAACTGAATCTAGTTCATCATCTATGACAGTATCTTTAACGGATTTAAAATCCAAGTTAAAGCAACTTCAACAAGAAGTTCAATAGTTGAATGTTGAACAAGATCATATGAATGGACATCTTATGAATTTAGAATTAAAAGCAAGACTATTCTAATGAAGATCCTGAAGCCTCTTCTAGTCAAGAACCAAGCTTCTTATAAAGTATACAAAAAGCGATATACCAAAAATGGTATATCTCTATTAAATTAATCATAAATAAAGAATTTATTTTACACATATTAACTGCTCTTATTGATAGTGAAGTAGATTTAAATTGTATGCAAGAAGAACTTGTTCTATCAAACTATTTTGAAAAATCACTCAAAGGCTTAAAGCTGCCGATGGTGAATCTTTGCAAATTAACTACAAACTGTCATCCGTTGCTATTTGCCAAGATGACATTTGTTTACAAATGCCATTTATTTTAGTTAAAAATTTAACTCAACGCATTATTTTGAGAACTCCCTTTCTTCTCAAAATAATGCCCATAACGAGGATTGATGATTCAAAATTCAGTGTGTTCTCTGGAATAAGAAAATTACGTTTTGATTTATCACCAATCCTAAAGAAATCATAATTAATGAAATGAATAGACTTAATAATAAGTCTATGCATTTAAATTATCTGAAAGAATAAATTTCTGATTTAACTATTAAGCAAAAACTTTCTTCTCCTCAGATAAAAAAAAAATTCAGTTATGTTTGCAAGCTTTCCAGAAGGACGTTTATGGTGAAAACCTAATTGCCTTTTGGGATAAAAAAATTTGTTTGGTGGAACTTCCATACATTGATAATTTCAATGAATGAGATATTCCTACCAAAGCTCATCCCTGTCAAATGAATGAGCATTATCTTTCTTTATGTAAGGTAGATTTTATTAAAAAAAGATAATCACAATCCCACTTTCCCAGTCACGCATTCTATGTTATGAATATCATAAAAGGAAAGAGGAAAACTTATACTTATAATTAATTACAAGCCACATAATCAAATTCTTAAGTGGATCTGGTATCTTATCCCAAATAAAAGAGACCTGCTCAATAGGCTTCATAATGCCAAAATATTTTTCAAATTTGATTAAAATCAGGCTATTGACAGATCCAGATTAAAGAATAGGATCGCTATAAAACAGCCTTTACAATTCCTTTTGGGCATTATGAGTGGAATGTAATGTCTTTTGGTCTCAAAAATGCTCCATCTGAATTTCAACATATCATGAATAATATATTTAAAGATTACTTTAAATATATTACTATTTATATTGATGATGTCCTTATTTTTTCTAACACCATTGATGAGCATTTTTCCCATTTGAAAACTTTTAAATGGCTCATTCAGAAAAATGGTATGGTTCTCTCTGCAGCCAAAATCAAGATATTTCAGAATATGATTTTTGGGACATAATATTTCTAATGCCTCTATTATTCTAATTAATAGAAGCATTGAATTTGCGGATAAATTTCATGACGTTATTCTTGATAAAACTTAGCTACAAAGATTCTTAAAAGTCTTAAATTATGTAGCTGATTTCTATCAAAATCTTGCACATGATGCCGCCCCTCTTTTTGATAGATTGAAAAAATCTCTACTATCATGGACTGATTTGCATACCAAGGCAGTCCTAGAAACTAAAGGACGAGTTAAGAATCATACATGTCTTAACTTAATTGATCCCAACAGTTTTAAAATTGTTGAAACTGATGGCTCTAATTTTGGCTATGGAGGCATATTAAAATAGCAAAAAAATTCTAAAGAAGAATTAGTTCTCTTTACTTTGAGAAGATGGACCCCCACTCAACAGAATTATTTCATTATTAAACGTGAAATATTTTCTATTGTCAAATGTATTCTAAATTTTAAGATGATTTGCTTAATCAACGTTTTCTTCTTCGTATTGATTGTTCTTCAGCCAAATACATAATTGAGCAAGACGTCAAAAATTTGGTCTTCAAACAAATTTTTGCTTCTTGGCAAGCCAACATTTCTGTTTTTGATTTCATTATTGAATTCATTAAGGGTTCTGAAAATTCTCTTTCTGATTTTCTAACCCGTGAATTCTTACAGGGACGACCAGGGGTGGATCACCCCTCACTGGAGGATGGGCCCTTCTAACCGAGGCGGCCCCTCCTTTCGAGGAGGTCGTGATCATGGAAAAAATAATGGTAAAGATCCAGCCAGCTCTTCAACTGGCATGATCAATTTAAAAACATATCTATATGGCTCTTCTTCAACTACGGTTGAGAAGGGTGAATCATCTAAAGCTTCATCCTTCAAAGATGTCGTTGCTCAGGAACCTGTTTATTTTTTCAAGAAAATTAAATAGAATATTATTGAGATTAACCCCTCAGATTATTCTATTAATAATCTGTGGGCCCTATTTGAAAGATATTTGGGAAACAATCCTTTCCTTATGAGAGCAATCTCTCTCAAAAAAATTATGAAAAAATCTTAACACAATTAAAATGTGTTGAGATTTTCCATGTCCGTGATTAGACGAACCATATGATCTTGTATAGCAAATGTGTTATACATAAATTTTTTCATCAAAGTGAATGGGGGTTAACTCAATTCCAAGAAAAACTAATTTTTTATCCACTAATTTACAGCATAAAATTAGTGTAAATTATTGGTGCTATGTTCAAGCCATGATGAAAGTCTTCTTCCTTATCAATGATAAGAGAAGATATTCTTGAATATTCATTATGAATAAAGACATTATTAATAAGGATCCTCCGGCTTGGTTCTTTTGATGGTGGAATTACTTCGGTGTAGAACTTAATATACTACCAGACCCAATCAAAGAGGTCTTTAATGAATGGATGGAGGCCGCTCCTAAAATGAGGGCCATCAATCCTCGAAAAATGATTCAAGGGCAAAATCTTGCCCACTTCTTTACGGATTGTCAAATCCCTTAGATTTGGATATGGAATGTTACGCTTGGAAATGACCATTTCAATCAACTGGTCCTTCAAAGACAATTCATGCTTAAATGGTAGAATCAGATCAGTATTGAGGATAAACTCAAACATATCAGATCTATTATTAATTTCTATCTGGAATCATCAATTCCTCAAAAAAATACATTTTGAGCGTTTCTTGAAGTATAGTATCAAGAGAAGATATCCCCAAGGAAAATGAAACCCAAAGATAAGGACCGCCTTCAAAAAATCTAAAATGAGATCAACTGGGAAAGGTGTTCAAATACTCAATTTACATCATGGACAATGGAGAATCATCAATGACAATGAAAAAAATTAACCGTTCTACGATTAAATTATCAAGCCAGAATCATTACTTTACCAAATTAGACCATATTATCCACCCCATTTTACAAAGATTAAAGTGACCAACGCCATCTCACTACAAACCCAAAGTGCCAAAGATAATTCTCACACCACTAATAAAGATTATTCTATTTTTCATTATTGTACCTTACTTAATGGCTAAGTAAAGTTTATTTGTCGCCTCTTCTATATAAGGAGGCTCATTGTATCAGATGTGCCTAATTTTTTCTCTCTCTCCTCCCCGCTCTAGTGTATTTTCTTCTCACTTACTCTTGCTCTCCCTTTCGTCGTAAGTTTTTAAGTTCTAATAATAAACAAGTTTTTTATATCATGGTGTAAGCTCGATTCACTCATGGCTTTTGATTCAAAACTCACTTGATCTTTAGTTGTTTGTTTCTCTTCTCTCTCTCTCTCTCTCTCTCTCTCTTCGATATATATATATATATATATATATATATATATATATATATATATATATATATATATATATATATATATATATATATATATATATATATATATATATATATATATATATATATATATATATATATATATATATATATATATATATAACACATGTAATACTTTTTTATGTATGAAAATATATATTTAATTTTTAAAATAAATATGATACTAATTTTTTTGATGTGATATTAAAGATTTAAATATTATTTATGCAGATATTAAATTTTTAATTGCTTAACATATAAATAAAAAAGAATAGTGTGGTATTCATGTAAATCCCCCTAAAAATTGAAATTATAAGTGGTAGATCAAGTGGGAATCCAAACCTTGTACTATAAATGATTTAAAGAGAATACTTAACCTATTATTCTATGTGGAGCCTTACTATAAATATATTCTATGTGGAGCATTATGTCCCATTGGCAGGATAAAATAACATAAAAGATTACCTACGATTTTAGTTAATCATTTTTATTTGACTACCATTTATGGAAGAAAAATAAATTAAAACTTTAAGGTGTAGAAAAAAATTATAATATGCACGAAAATAAATCAATAAATTAAGTGATAGAATTAAAAAAAACTTATATTCCTAAAAGTCTATGAGACAAATTATATCACAAAAGAATAGACAAATCATGTGAGAATCGACTCTCAATATATAACGAAAAAATGAGTTAACTTTTTTATTAGTCATTGTTTTTAAAAGGTTATATATATGAATAGTTATTGGAAAACTAACAATAAGATCTATGCTAATATATTATAAAGGGGAATAAAGATGGGAAATGATGTGTATAGTCCTATGGATTGCTTAATTAACTAATATATTGGCGAGTTTGACAATAACTAATAACACAAGCAAAGTCATGCTTTCTAAATGGCCAATAAAATTGCTTCTCAATGTAATTATATTTACTTGTCATGTCTAGTATTTTTAGCTAAATGTGTTGCTAGTCTTAGAGAAGAAAATCTTTAATAGAGGTTCAAAAAAAAATATATTAAAGTAGCATTGAAAGAGAAAGCTATCACAATGTGAAAGGGCAAAAGAAATAGGATGACTATTAATAGTTAGTGAAGTCCAAATTTTTTCTAAATTTAAATAGGATGTGGTCATTTTCTTAATTAAGAAAACTCAAATAATAAAATAGACATCATGGTAAGAAGGTTGTCAAGTGAGTGGACATTATTGATGACATAAATAGCCTTGTCAACGATTATGTATATTATTTTATGACAATGTGTTTCTAGAAGTGCACCTATTTGGCATGTCATGCATTAAATTTTTTTATCAATGAAAATAATTTAGAGCCTTATGGCTAATGTAAAGTATCATAATGTAGAAAAAAAAAGATGAGTGTCATAAGGCCTATACATCTATATTAACTTACAATCATTGTTAGATTAGCAATGCCAATTCTTAAAGCGTCAAAAGCTATCTAAAGAAGCTTTAAAAGTTTAAGGTGGTGAATGAAACAAGAATGCATCATTTTACTTTTATTTAGTCATTATGGATATGATATTTGTTGAATTAGAGATAGTATATGATAAAGTTTCAAGAGAACTGATTTGGAGAGCTCTAAAAAAGAAAAAAAAACAAGGTTAATATTAATTATATTCAAGTCTTTAAGGATATGTATACTTGAGCTATTAGCTATGTTCAAACACAAAAGGTATTAACTATGTATTTTTCTATTTTAGTAGAATTATATTAAGGATTGGCTTTAAGCCCGTATCTTGTTACTTTAGTTATGGATGTTACCAGTCATCTACAGGAGTAGATCTAAACCCAAATACATAAACTATAATTTTAGTTGTAAAAGATCTAATGATGGGATTGTGATAATAAGTGATTAAGTTGTTACAAAAGTGACATTTTATATATGTTGGGTCCATTGTTTAAAGCATGGTGAAATAGATAGAGATATTATTAGTAGTCATAAATGTCCGCATGGGTCCGTAACATGAAACCTTGTGCCCGCAAACGCCCATAAATGCAGATGGGTCCAGAATCTCAAAATTTCGGCGACATACCTACACATATTTGTGGTGCATCTGCTTCTGTAGTCATAATCTGTTACATGAAGACTGCTCTCTTAAAATATGTGGTTAATGGACCCAGATTTTGAAGAATTTAATATTTATTTTGAAGTTTGCACACATATTTTTTTATGATTGAGATAATATCATCCAAAAATAGGAGAACCGACATGACAATCAAAATTCCTCTACTCAAAGCACTTAATCTTGATGCGAAAAGCAAGCTAATCGAAATCAAACCGGTCGAGATCAAGCACTTAAAATATCATTGGAAACTTTCGACATCGCTTAAATTTCAAAAAAGCTCTCAAATATGGAGTGTTTATAAATCGAAGGCCTCGATGAAAGCCGGTTCAACAAGCCAAAGATGTTACAATTCGACTTCATTTGAGCATGAAATACACAAAATACATCATATGATCGAGGGAATCATCATGAGCCGCTCGATGAAGAGTGGTTGATTTTGCATGTATTTACAGAGACACTCCTCCAATCTATAAATACTCATTCCTCATGGGAGGCCAAGCAAGAGAGAGAGAGCTCTAAAGATCCTCCAAGCATAATCGCCACCACTGATGGTTGTCAACCACCGCCAGGCCTATCACCGCCACCGTGATCCTCCTGCGTGAATTAATCGTATGTCATCATCACCGACCACTATCGGACATCATACAACATCGAAGTCAACATTGTCGCCAACATCGTTGCCAACATCCAACATCGCAACATCGTCGCACAAGAATCTGTCCATTTCTCATATACAATCTGTAATCCCGTATCGGGAAGATCTTGTACTCAAACGATACATATGGTTTTAAAGCATTTGGGTTTTTCCCTTTTTCGAGGTTTTTCACGTAGATTTATTTTCACTCTTTAAATAGGTACATTTAACGAGTTAAGGCGAAAACTTTTACTTTACAAGAACTGGTTTTCTAGTAATATATATATATATATATATATATATATATATATATATATATATATATATATATATATATATATATATATATATAAACTAAAATTTAATATTTACTCATATAAAACTTGAATTTTTAATATTATATCACCATATTTATTTATTGTAATGTGATTATGAGATTAAAATATTATATATGTAAATATTAAAATGTAGGTATTTTAATTTTTTTAAAAGATAAAATTAAATAAGGTAATAAGGTATTATTGAAAAATAAAAAAAATAAAAATATTTTAGAAGGATTTTTATCAAAAAATTAGGATTTTTTTATCTATGCAAATAACACAGTGTCAAAGATAGAAGTTGCCAAATAAAAAGACATCTCAACAATATAATACTGAAAAAAATAAAACATAATAAAAAAAATGGTGAATCTTATCACCATCTGTAATATAAAAAATTGGTTCATAACTTTTTAATTATATTTATATTATATGAAAATAAATTAGTAAAAAATATTTAATATAAAATATATTACAAAACAAGAAAGCTTTAAAATATTTAGATATAATTACTTATACAATTATCACAAAAGTTGAAGGAAAATCTTCTCAATATATATAATAGTATTAAGAGTAGAATATATTAAATATTATTACAAATAAAATAATAATATCTTAATTTTGAGAAATTTTATATCATTTGTCATGTGCTCTTGTCATATCACATATTATTTTGGGGAATTTATATAAATAAAATTTAAATATTAAATATTATATTAAAAAAATAATATTATTAAAATTTGAAAATGAAATATATTTTTTATTCATAGAAAAAAATATTTATAAATATTAAATTTTAGGTATTACAAATATGAATATATATTTATGTATTATATGGATGTAAATCTTTGTTTTTTTATTTTTCCTCTTAAAATTAAATTTATTAGATTAAGATAAGTTTCTTTTCATAATTTGATGGTGAAGATTTTGACCTGTCTGCGGTAAACTTACCGATCCAATCTACGCTTTTAAGAGTAGCTTTCTCAGTTTCTCTTTGACTTAGAGTCGAGTAATGATTAATGGGAGGTTCCTTTGTTTGCTAATGTCGGTGTATTTTATGATGATTTTTAAGATATATAAATAATTAGATTTTATGATAAAAAAGAAATTATTCAAGTTGTTGAGATATAAATTTATTTAAATTTTTTTATAAATTTATACAAAATATACCTTTTTTATTATAAACATAATTTATTTTAATATATATCATAGTATTTTGATGCATTTTTTAATGAAGAATTTATACATATATGAAAATTTCTTATAAATTTTTAATATCTAATTTTTAGTGTTCTAATATCTAAATAATATCTAAATAATATCTAATTCATTAATATATAATGATAAAAAATTAAATAAATTAAATACTATCTTAATTCTAAACCTCAAGTATTTGTGAGGAGACATAGTTTTTTGTTTGTCAATGATTTTGTAATTTTTTATTTTGTTTATCAAATATAAAATTTCTTTCATAACTTTAATAATAATGAAAATAATAAATAAAATAATAAAATAATATGTTTTTGTCAAAGTAATAAAATATATTTCTGAAATCATTTTGAATAGCAAAAATTGAGTTATGTACTTAAATAATTTTATTAGTGGGTTTAAAGTATATACCATTTATATTTAGCTCGTATTATGAAAGTAAAAAAAAAACATTATTTTTTATCTGTATTTATATTTTTTTAATAACTTATAAATAATTAAAGTGTAAATGTTTTCATACAAGATAATAAAATTAATTTTAAATTAGACGTTTATAATATATTGTTTGATCTCAAGATGAGATTGTTCTTAGATAATCACATGTTCTACTAATTTTTATTGTTGTGCTCTTCTACCAAATAACTGCTATATGCAAAGGATCAAAGATATATGAGAAGTCTCTCTCTCTCTCTCTCTCTCTCTTTTAAGGTCTAAGCCCTATATTTTTAATCTTCTTTGATGTGAGAAATAATTTTCTATAATGATCTTGTTTATCGAGTAGATGTATAAATTACAATCGATAGGGCTACTAGAACCCTCCAACAAGCATTAGAGTACTCTCAAGCGTTGTATAAACTTCCCAATGAAAGTAGGAGTAATAAAGGGATCAAAGATGTCATCCTCATCAAATACAATATAAGTCATGTGATTATACCTCATTACACGTAAATATGTTTAGTATTTTGATGAAGATTTAAAATTTTAAACACCTCAGGTAGGGGTGTCAATTTGAGTTTGAATCACCCAAAATTGATCGAAAATCGACTTAAATTGACTTGAATGTTATAAGGTTAAAACGAATTATTCAAACCCAACTAACACAAATCAAACTAGATTGTTAGACAAGTATTTTGGGTTAAATTTGGTCAAAATAGAGTTTAATTCAAAAAGTCAAAATCAGTCAAATTCAATTTGATAGTCAAATCAATTGGATTAGCAGGTTAACTCAAATTTGATAAAAAATTAAATGGGTTAAATACTTTGACCCTAAACTCGATCCAAACTTAATTGTCAACTCAAATCCTAATTTTATCTAGTCAAGTTCGTGTCAGATTATCTCATTCGATCAAATATTGACACCCTTAATCTCAAATAGTCAAAATAAAAAAACTTTACCTAAAAAAATCAAGATTAAATGCTTGATTCACCATGAACACCTAAACTATTATATATTTACAAGAATAATATGCAAATCATCATCCTCATGCTAAAACAAATCATCAAATTCATGATAAGAAAACTGTTGGAGTTTTGATCCAAAAGAATATCATTTTGGCTCAAAATTCGCCACCGAATTTCTTCATGAAAGAGTGTTTTAAAGTGTCGTGTAATTTTCGAAGATGAAATAGTAGATAAGACACCAGATTTAGATGGAATAGTAGATAAGACTATCGAGATTTTGTCCTCATTTGGTGAGGACTTTATATGTTTCGGTTTCCTATAGCAAGCCTATAGTTAATTACCCTCTCAAGAAGTCGAGAAAACTTTCGATTAAATCATAATGCGAAGGTATAGAATGCATATAGAATTTTAGAATTTAGATCATGAAATTTATCATTTTTAAACCTGATTGGGGAATGATGATGCGTCTGATCTAGATCCCATGGTTTTGTTATCGGCAGTCGCGTCCCTAGTCTACTTAGTCAAGGAGGTACGACCCAAACGTATGATCATCAACACATGGATGCCATCCAAGAAATCCTTGTAGACTGGGTGATGTTTGTCTAAGGAGACAATCTTAAGTCCATCTTAACGGATGGTTGTTTCTTCTATCAAGTATACCCATGATTCACAACTCAAAGGGAAGAGCCATTGGGAGCATACTGCCACGGTGATCGTAATATAATGGAGTGACGCCAAACCACCCAATCGAGGACTCGTCATAACGCTTCATCTTGGAGCCTACCGCCAAGCCATATAGTTCGAGGACACGCCACACTTTACCGCAAGAGATGAGAGTGAACATAGAATACTTGATTCATTGGCTTTGTGAGCTGAGTTTTCTTAGCTTGTCAACCAAAAAGCGAAGGTGGATAAATTGAGTTTGGTTTAAGTTTTTAATGAGAGTTTCATTTAAGCAATTTCAATTGATATTTAAAAATTGGTGATTTGGTTTAATTTGAGAAATTGATTAATTTGGATATGTTTAAGAGTTTTAGATCACAACTCGCTTTTAGCTAATGAGGATTAGATCTACCGTCACTGAATCAATTTTTTCGATATTTTATTGATTTGAAACTCTTTTATAAGTTTTTATATTTTGTTAATCGACCTCTAAGACTAAACCGAAGACCAGAAAGATCCTCAAACACTTGAATTTAAGATTCAAAGATAGGGGAGAATATGCAGGTGTATTTACGAATTTAGGTAGTTTTTATTTTTAAATTATAAAATTGATTTTTTATTTTCATTTAATTCCAATTTTATTTCCTTTCATATTAAAATTTGCACTTAAACCTCTATGTCCAGAACATGCGTGAATTTATGTTTATAATTTCACTTAATTAGTGATTTCATTGATTTTGACAATAATAATTAGAATGATATTTCTATTTTTTTATTAAAGAAATTTTATGATTTTGCTTCTAATGGTTGATCGTGACAAGGCTTTTGAAGCTATAGTTCAAAGGATAATTTAATTTATCATTCTAAGAAGAAGATTTACTCCTCAAAGTAATTCTCATTTTTATTTTTTTTCACTCTTTTGTTCAAATTTGATTTTTCCTCTTCTTTTATTCAAATTTGATTTCCCCCTCTTTTGTTTAAATTTGATTTCCTCCTCTTTTGTTTAAATTTTATTTTCCCCCTCTTTTGTTTAAATTTAATTTTTCCTCTCTTTTATTTAAATTTGACTTTTCTCCTCTTTTGTTCAAATTTAAATTTGATTTTCCCCATCTTTTTTACTTCTTCTAATTTCTATAAATAAGGCTACGAGGAGTTGCCTATTCTATTCAATTTACTTGAAAGGTTAGTGTCGATATTGAAAGGGAGCTTTAGAATTTTAGTTTTCAATCTTACTTCAATAAATTTTGTAAGTATTTTCATCTTCTTTATCTTGTTTTACTTTTATCGTACATCATTTTATCTTCTCTATATTTTTTTTAAGTTAAAAGATTTGAAACACTGACATCCCTCCATCCATATGATCGAGGGTGTTTGTACTAAGATGCCTGCTGAGCACGAGTGGTCTTCATGAAGACTACAATTTCATCTTTACTTTGAGCATTTACAAGATTTCGCCTAGAGACATCTAACAAGTGGTGGTTTACTCTTTTTGATATATATGGTGTCAGACACCATATTATTTTTCATCTTGTCGCTTGAAAGCACAAAGGTCTTCAAACCTGTAGAAAAGCACAAGCAATATATATATATATATTCACATCACAAATCTCATATGTTCTGACATATTTTTCAGCATGTTGCAAGGCTCAGAAAAGGAATTAGGTTAGGTATGCTTGGGAATGTATGCGAGCGCGACAATCAAAAGAAAAGAATTCTCTTGACGATGTTCTTCTCCGACATGAGCAAAAATGGGATGGCTAACATGAAGGAATGACAAAAATAAGGAAGAATATGTTGATGATGTTCTTCCCCGATCTTTACAAAAAATACAATTAAAGAGAGGACGCCAAATCGAAGGAAGAATTTATCGACGATGTTCATTCTAAAGAATGAAAAGGACAAGTTTGGGTTATTTGAGGCGAGTGCGATTTTACGCGAACGGTCGAACATGGGAGGTTCGGCGCGGAATGGCTGGAAAGGCGGCTGGCGAAGGCGGAGGCGGTTATGAGAAATGGATCAATTCGAGTGCGCGGTCACGGAAGATCGGGAAGCGGTCATGTCTCGGTCAGGAAGAGAAGTGGGCTCAGCAGCAGGAGCAAGCCGGCGCCGAAAAGATGGAAGCTATTGCTATGTATCAGGGCGCGATCTACGGGTCGTGGGTTGGAGCTATTTAGGAAGATCGCTTGGCATCTGAGGGCAGATGTTAATGCGCGGGCTGACGGGAGAAGAGCGCTGGTGAGGACCAGAGGGTCGAGGTCGCGAGGCTTCGCGGGGAGAGCTGGGGAGCATGGTGCCTCGTGGCGATGAAAAGCACCAAGCTAGGAATGAAAATGGGCCAATGACAGTGAAAATGGGAGGAAATTTCAGAAAAAGAGAAGGAGCTTTAACCTTTTCTTTTCTATTTTCATTTTTTGACGGGAGATAGAGGGGAAACTGCCAAAAGTGGGAGAGAGGGTAGGAGAGAATGGGGGAGTGTAGCAGAGAGTATTTTCTTTTAGTTTTCTTTCTTTTAATCATTTTTTTAAACCGATAAAACAAAAAATGGGGAACGCATTGTCGATGGGGTAATTTAGGGATTTTTAAAATTAGTTTTAAATTTGTAAAATGATTTAAATGTGGATTTCACACCGATAAATGCACATAGTCAATATATATATTGATTTAGGGTAATTCCATCATTCTGAATGCAATAGCATTTGCTTCAAATCGATCGCTTGGTTTTCGACACTAAATTGAGTCAATTTCAGCTCAAAATGTGCATCGTCATTTTCGCTAACTCGATTTTTATGCTGACTTGTCTAAATTGAGTGTGAATAGTCTTATTTGATAGATTTTAGCATTTTGAATCCAATGGCGTGATAAATTTCATGAACGGAGGTCGTTTGACTTATCGCCTCTCTTAACTCGATATGCATGCGTGACGACTCGAGCGCTTGGTTACTCATCAAGTAGTGCAATATTTATATCCTGATCAATTTTGACATTCGGAATGCGATGGCAAAGTTCGTTCATTGATCGGAGGTCATTTTGACCATTTTCGGTGACGCCGGTATTTTGAACCCGATTTAATGCCGCCAAAGTCCAAATTAGACTTGCGGGCTTGTTTTGATTTATGACACATATGTGGAGATCAACAAATGCCCCCAAAAATGTGATTCATGCATGGAGCGAGTCACATTTGTTGAAAACTAGTTGACCATTTCTGCTAGCCATAGAACTTGGATCAGTGATGCAATACTACTTGAGCTTTGACATGATTTGTCATTAGTATGCTGCCTTATTCAAAACATACTAAATGATGGGCTTGACCGATTTGTCATAATTGACTTGTCGAATTGAGAAGAGTTCTCACACCATTTACTATCTGCTTCAATGGTTTTGCTAAAGATCTCTTTCTTTTATGTTCTTGCATATTTGAGTCTCCTCCAACCCTAGCCTCATGCTTGGTTGGATTTGATGGAAGAATTGATCTGCTTGTTTTGATGAGGGACTCCGCTAGGGAATCGGTTTATCCGTGCCGAATCGGATTTGAAATTCCTTTTGTCCTAGCTTTGAACTTGATGGACTTGATGAAGGATTGACCTGATTTGTCAACATTGACTTTGAAGTGTATGTATGCATGAACCATGTTATTTGTTTGACATTCGTTGAAGGATACATGATGACCCACCTTCCGCTTATATAGTTGAGTTATTAGTCTAGAAAGTGTGCTTTAATAGATCAATAACCATAAAATTTCTTTAGTTCGCCATCGCTTTTGTATGAACTATGGAATTGCTTCTTCCCCGTGTTTTTTTTTGCTTTGACTTGATGAGAGATAGACTTTGATGCTTTGAGCTTGATCAAATCATTTGAGAATAGATTAAAATATTACCTGCGTGTAATATGAAGATTGATTTGAGGTAGCCCCAATTGAGCCTCATTGCCTTGATCTATCGATCAAGTAGAGATCTCTGATCCCCGGTTGCTTGTAATCACTAAGTCGGATCTAGTTTGAGATTGAATACTATCATCATTGACCGACGAAAGGGCTCTTTCACCGGCCTTTTCTGCTTGTTGAGTGAGGAGAAAGAACTCACCATATTTGGGCTTGTTGAGTTCGACCTTTAGAACCTACTCGAGTCTTCGACTTAAGCTATAGTGGATTGGTGGTTTTGTCATCAGATTGACGAACAGGGGCTCTTTCACTGCGGCCTTTTCTTGTAGCTTGTTGAGTGAGGAGAGCGTCAGCAACTCAATATATTTGGGCTTGTTGAGTCCGACCTTTAGAACTCATCCGTGTCATAGACTTAGGATGTAGAGGTTGATGTTTCTCCAACTTAATTGATTGAAGCTTCCGAAATCGAGAGTTCTTTTGACTTGATCTCCATAATTTGGCAAATCTGAGAGATAAATATCTTGACGTTTAGAGTTATCCTTTCATGTATAGAAATAAATTTTTTTTGCTCCTGTAAGACTCTGCAACTTAACAGTAACAATTATGGATATATCCAAGGATTTCAGCGTAAAGCTTGATGTCAACGAATAAGAATATATTTGAGGATCTCTCTTTAGCATGATGTCAACTCAAATAAATTTATAAACTAAAAAATGCCCGCCTTGTGGGGAATTCTAAAGTACATTTAAGAGAATTTTTCAATAAAAAAAATATACAAATACATCCATATTTGAATTGATACTCTAAAAGAGATTTTAGCATAACAACATTGATTTCATTTGTATATATATATCAAAAATGCCCGTGTAATAGAGAATTTTCAAAAAAGTTTTTCATCTGAGTAGTTTATTTAGGGATCTCGATGCACGATGTCAACCTAAATAGATATACTAAAAAAATGCCCCTGTCTTGCAGGGGGATTTCTATTATACCTTGGGAAAATATTTGTCATGTATAATACTTTTTCAGGTAATGATCACTAATTGACGGTATTGGTCTTTCACCTTTTAGGTTGATGAGTTGGTATGCCCCTCCTTGATACAGTTTTTCAATGACAAAAGGGCCTTCCCAATTAAGCTCAAATTTATCACCAAATTTTGATTGGAATAATTGGTCTTCAAAGACGAGGACCAATTCCTTTGGAATGTTCGGGTCACCGTATGGTCAAAGTTCTCCGGACATTCTTAATCCATCAGACGATACTTCAAGTGAAGGCAACTAACTTCAAGTGAAGAACTACTTGCCAAATACCAATGAATAAGGAGTGGCTTTAGTCGGTGTCTTGTAGGTAGTTTGATATGCCCATAGTGCCTCTATTAGCTTGGTATGCCATTCTCTTTTATTTTTAGTGAGAATCTTCTTGAGCAGTTTGACTAATGTCTTGTTGAAGGCCTCCGCCAAATCATTTGCTCTTGGATTATATATTGAAGAGTATTGTCAATCAATATTGTGTCGATCGATGAATCTATAAATCTTTGTACTTTTAAAACCTGTGCCATTATCAAAAATTATTCAGCATGACACTCCAAATCTATAGACTACATTATGAATGAAAAAATTAATCACTCGCTCAACAGTAACTTCTTTAAATGGGGTAGCCTCAGCCCACTTAGAGAAATAATCGGCTAGATGAAGCGATGTCCAAATGATCTGGTGGATCGATTGGTCCACTACATCTATTCCCCAACATTGAATGGCCGATGCTATTGTTGGGTGTAATGGATTTGAGGTTGATGGATGAGATCCTACTTGACACACTCATGACACTTCTTAGTGTGATTAATACTCTCTCACCATAGATATCAATAATAACCCATCCTTTTGATCTTTATTGCCTTCTTGGGACCTGACTGATGTGCACCACAAAGTCCTTCATGAACTTCAACCATCACTTTACTAGCTTCATCTACATTTATGCATCGTAGCCACATTTGTTCAAAGGATCTACGATATAAAGTGTTATTGATGAAAGCATATTGTAGCATTCTCTTCTCAATTTGAGCTGCTAGTGATTTATTACTTAGTAATTTTTCTTCTTTAAAATAGTCGATGAAGGCTTGCCTCCAATCATGTGACTCTTCTACAACAAAGGCTTCACACTGCTTTTATGAGGCAATGTCATTCTTAGCTCTTCTTGGTACAACTTCTTGTTGATTTTGGGGAGTATGAGGAGCAAGTCATTCTCCGGGTCAAATTTGTTAACCCTCTCATGAGGATTGATACTTTATTGGCTCTAAGATTCCGAGTAAATATAATCATATCACCATTCATATTTGTCATTTTCTTAGCTAATTTTGCCAAGCAATCGGCTTTGCTGTTCTCGGATCGAGAGACTCGAGTTAGTGTAATATTTGGTATCTACTTCATTAGCTCGAGAACTCGCTTGTGATAGAAAGCTAACTCAAGCTTGTTAATTCTATAGATGTCAAGTACTTGGTTTATAATAAGCTGAGAATCACCAAAAATATGCAAGTTCTGAATGCCTATGAAAATAGCATCTTCCAGACATGTCACTAACATATTCAGCTTCATTATTAATTATTAGCTCGGTCAATCCATATGATCATCGCATTATCCCTCCTTCTAGTGTTATGAAGATAATATTGATTCCTTCTCTTGCTCTTGAGAAATTTAGATGTTGGACTTGTTTGATCGATGAAGCCCCATCAAAGTACATTTCCTAAATTTATGATTTTTCTCTTTCATGAATGAGCATAATTTGCTCATCAGGAAAATCATCATTAAGAGAAGAATTCGCAGGGATAGGATGTGTAGCTAGAAAGTCTGCTAAGACTTGTCCCTTCACTGCTTTCCGTAACGTATGTGATATCAAATTGCAAAAGTAATACTACCCATCTTGCCAAGTGACTTGTCAACGCTGGTCTTATCATCAAGTACTTCAGTGGATCGATCCTTGAGATGAGGGTAATCTTGTGAGATAACATATAATGACGAAGCTTTTGGACTGCAAAGATCAATGCTAAATAGTGCTTCTCTATGGAGAGTATCTCATTTATGCTCCAATTATTAATGATATAATAAAGAGCATTCTTTTCCTTCTTCATTATGTTGTCAATAATGCTCCAAGGACTCTTCTATATGTATAGAATGAGAGCTTCGTGAGTAGCTATAAGGATTGGTGGATTTAACAAGTAGCTTTTAATGCTATTGAAGGCTTCCTAGCACTCTTTGTCCTATTTAAATGGAGCATCCTTCTTCATCAACCTTGCAAATGGTTGACAGCGTCCTGATAGATTTTATATAAATCGAAGGATGAATGTGAGTTGTCCTTGTAAAGAATGGAGCTGACGCAAACTCTTCAGTGGAGGCATCTCCATAATTGCCTTGATTTTAACAGGATCAATTTCAATACCTCTGTGACATACAATGTACCCCAGGAATTTTTTGGAGGATACCCCGAATGCACATTTTAGAGGGTTCATCTTGAGATCATATTTTCTAATTCTCTCAAGT
The DNA here is from genome assembly GCA_021442155.1 of Cymbidium sinense. Lineage (NCBI taxonomy): Eukaryota > Viridiplantae > Streptophyta > Magnoliopsida > Asparagales > Orchidaceae > Cymbidium > Cymbidium sinense. The sequence continues at coordinate 72,740,363 of CM038233.1, forward strand.
ACAATTCTCAAGTCTTCGAAGTAATTTTTACAGTTTAGGCTCTTCACCACCAAATCATCGACATAACATTCCACCTTTTGATGAATCAGCTCATCAAAATACATATCATAGCTCTTGGTATGTAGCTCGATTTTTCAAGCCAAAAGGTATGACTAATAGATACCAATAGTGTTCTAAACGATGTATGTTTTCATCTTCGTGTCATTTGATTTATTGGTTGTCCCGATGATCCATCCATGAATGAGAACATGTCATAGTTGGAAGTATTGTCCACCAATAGTTCGATATTGGAAGCAAAAGTCATCTTTGGGCATGCCTTATTTAGGTCCCAAGTCAATAGACGATTTGACCATTCTTCTTTCTAACTGGATAATGTTGGCTATCCAATCTACATACTTCTCCCGGATGAAGCTCGCTTGATTAGTTTAGTTTCTGCAATTACTATTCTTCAATCAATCTCACCTAGAGCTTGCTTAATAGTTGCATCTAGTTTGATAGCTAGTTTATGCTACAAGGATAAGCCTGCATTTAATATGTCAGCAAAATAATCCCTCAATTCACAAAGTAGCATTTTTAGCTCTTCAGCTTTCTCATCAGGCAGAAGGGCACTGACAAAAGTTGGACTGGGATTGTCCTCAGCTCCTAGGTTAGCTTCTTTAAGTTCATCCATAGTAGCTATTTGTCCACCATCTTCAAGCTTCTTCAGTGGGCTTCACTTCTTTATCATTTTAAGAAGAATTTCATGAGAATCATCTTCTTCATCACTAAGAGTTTTTATCTCTTCTATTATATTATAACAGGCTTTATCTTGATGAGATTTATGGATGAACCCCAAACCTTTAGTGATAAACTTATCACTTCTCCATGATGCTTGAGGACTTCTTTGGCCCCACATCTTGTTAAAGATTTGAGTCATATGTTTAGTAGTTCCCATATGAACTCCAAGCTTATGCATCATTCTTCGCAATTTCTATGGATAGTATATTGGTATTCTTGTTGGCATGTTGTTCAAAATCTTGAGGCTGAGACTCTTCAGATTTATAAATAGAGTCCCTGTTCCACCACTCTCAATCAACGACAGCACATAGAATGTTATCAATTCTTCAATATCATTAACCTCCAGTGGAGTGATTTCTTTGAAGCATTGTTGAGGGATGAGTATAATTTTGAGTGAGTCATCTGACTCTGTCAAGTGAGCTATCCTCCTTGATGCAATCATCTAAACTCTATTTTTATAAGTAGATTTAAAATCATAGTCTGAATCAGAATCACTTATTTCATACTCTACTTTTCTTGAGAGCTTATAAGTTTTCTTAGGTTTGACAGGAATATCTTCTTCTTCTTCTGTGTCACTTCCCAAATGAGGAACTAATTTTTTTGATTTAGAGCGTAATCAAGTGTTTTAGGAGAGTCGATTGCCTTCTTTTTCTTCCTCCGCTTCTTTTATTTTGTGAAATTGTTTCTTAGTTCTGGATGCTACCGCTTCAAGAGGCTTTGTTGGCTTTAGCTCTTGAGGATGAAGTACTTTGCATCTTCATAGATTTTTTCTTCATGAAGAATGGTTAAAGTGGAATTCTTCTCCATCTTTCGATACTTCATACATTGATGCATAGTTGATGGGACCATGCCATACTCATATAGCACAGACCAAGAGAGCTTTAAATGATGTATCGATCGATTACATGAAACTTGGCTTCAGATATAAATCTTGAACTTGAGTGGAGAATAAAGAACCCAAAGTTTTCGCCTTTTCATTGAAACCATGAACCATCAATTTATCTCTCCCAAGATGTTGGATATCGAGTGATAATTCTCTTAATACCTTTAGACTCATAAGATTGATAGAAGAACATGGATCAATCAATATGCTTAATCGAGATGCCATCACTCTCGAATATATAGAGAGGATGGTTGTGATATCTTCCCAACATAAGATCTTCTTCAAAAAATGTGATTACCGGAGATCTTGAGTTTGCAATGCTTCACATGCATTTTCAGAAAGTAAGCTTCATAACTCTCCGATCTTTGAGAGCTTATATCAAAGTTTCTGAGGTCTTTTGACATCAAGAGAGCCTCAGACACTCGCAGGGATCTTTCTATATGATAGAATATTATAATCTATCTTCGCCGATCTTTTGATTCTAGATTTTGGGAATAATATCGTTGACTTTAATTTGTTTGCTTTTTCTTTATTTGTATTTTCCTTTGATGAAGGTGGTAAGACTTTACCACTTCAACCAACTTGAATAAATTTATCTTGCCGCATTCTCTAAGAGGTAATTTCTTCAAGTTTCCTTTTTATTCTGGAAGATTGGCCAAAAGGGTTACACTCATTTTTCAATGTCATACATTTCATACATGGTGATATCGATGAGCCTGACTCTTCTCCATCGGGAAAACATAAATCTTCATCTGAACTATTATTATCTTGTTGAGTCATTAAACAAAAATTGGACATTAGCTCCATAGGCTCTTCTTATTTTCTTGATAAAAGTTTTGACAGGTTGGTCGAGTTTGTTTGACTATCCTTATCATCTCGAGTAAGATGTTGAAGAATATCCACATCACGAGATGATTCGATGTCTCTACCGGACAGATCCACCATTATCTTCTTCATCCCATTCGAATGCTAAGTTTAGCATGAAGTCGCAAGCCTAAATGGATGCCTTGTCGGCTGGTGATACCTCTAGATTGTTAATGATCTTTTGAGCTATAGTTCTCTTCTTGATCTTCTTCTTTTTAGCCAACTTCTTTGATTTATTAGGCTTGTGTTTGGTAGAATGCTTCTCATCTTGTGATGAAGTAGCCTTATCAAAATGCCACTGAGAAGCCCAAATACTTGGTTTAGGCATATCTCTTAAGTCCAACATAGGTTCAAGTGGTGATTTTCACTTGACACTAGGGATGTCTTTTAGCTGCTTTAGCATCTTCACGCTCTTTTTAGAAACCTATGTTTGCCATTCTTCAGTATGAACTGATTTCTCCTTCTGTTTATCTTTGTTGGATGATACGGAAGAGGACGTGATCATCCTTGTAGACTCTCTTTTTGGGTTGATTAGAACCCTATCAGATAGTGTAAATTCACCTATCGATACTTCTTTCTAGCCAATCTTTGAAGACATAACAATCTTTGATAGGTGACCGATCATTCAATGATAGGACAGAATTTTGGATTATTGACTTGATCGCCTTCTTTAGCCTTTTGATTGCAATCAGAAACCGCTTTGACCGCTATCAAATAATTTGGCCACACTGTCCCTTCTAAATGAATATTCTTTGTTCATCTTTTCTTTAAGAGATGGTTGCATTCTCTCACCATCTCTTGTGGCCTATTTTGGATGCTCACCACCACTTGGAAAAGTACGAGGTTTGTCATTACCTCCTAATACCAATTTTGGCTGTGGATTAGAGTAAATAGGCTTTTTACCCTTATCATCATTATGTATTGACTGCTTTCCTTTATCTACATTATATATCACCCACTTTTCACCATTTGAGCTATAAGAAGTGGCGTGAGTTTCATTTCTTCTTGAATCTGAAGGTTTGTTTCTCTTTGCTTTATCTGCATAAACTTCAGACTTAGGGTGATTCAACTTTTGAATTTAGCCACCTATCGAAGCAAGTCAAATGTTGCAATCGACCATGCATAGAAATGGTGCCATTTTATCATCCATATTGCCCATTAGCAATTGGATCGCATGTTCTTCTTCCAATCGCTTGACTTCATACTGTTCCAATGACTTATGAATTTTGTCACCGACTCATCTTTCCTTCTCTTTACAAAGGCAAGGTTAATAGATTTTCTTGCATGAACCTTTTCACAAATATGGTCTCCAATTCAGCAAATATTTTAACTGAATCATTTGTCAATTCTGCATATCATTAGAAAGCGACTGAGGTTAAGCTACTAATGAATTGACAGAAAAGCAGTGCATCGTTCCCTCCTGTGTTACCATAAGTAGCTTTAAATTGGGCCAAATGTTGCTTTGGATTACTAAGCCCATTAAAAGTATTGAATTTCGGCATTAAGTAACCTTTTGGGTATGACACATATCTTGGGTAAGGGCAACCCTTACTCACCAATTTTTCAGTCTACTCTGAGGCTATGATAGCCTTTATCTTTTCATTGATTATTATTTCTAGTCGAGCAACCGTTAGCTCCATATCTGAGAGGTGTGGTTAACTTATCATTTGTTTCATGCATAACATATAATGTGAGCTTGAGGTATCACAAGATGGTAGTGTAGAAGTTGTATTATTATTACCGCTATTAGCGATAAAATAAGTCGTGACTTGATGTGATATTCTTCTATAACATCTCCATCATGATGTTCATTTGTACCATCATATCATTCATTTTTACCAAGTCAGTAATCTCCTTGTCTTTGACCTCCATTTGACGCATTTCTTTTTTGTTTTCTAGCCAGCGCCATGGCGTCAATCAGTACAGGTTCTCCTCTTCTTCTATTGTTCTACTCCTTGCTCATTTTAAGGGGGAGTACTTGACTACCCTTCTCCTTGTACATTTGCAGAGATAGTTGTAATGACGATGTCGAATTATAAAAGCGTACCAGTCGATCATTTCTGTTCAACCATATAGACACCTTCGACACCCATGGTCTCATTCTCATTCTGGTCTTCTTCTTCTTCATCTTCAGTAAAGATTAAAGATCCATCCTCTACTTGCTTATATGAAGAATTTTCATAAACATCAAATGTGTTCATTCCCTGATTCATGCTAGATGGTGCCGGGTGGAGAGTTCATCTATATCTCGATCATGTAGACACTTCCACTTCCATGAATCTTCTTCATTATTTTCTTATACACGAATTTCTATCGACGTTTCTGGATGGTTCAATGGGAACAACCACCTCTTCTATTAAAGGAACACGATCAAGTCAACCTTCTTGTAGGGTGAAATTGATCGATGATGTGATCCCAGAGGATTCTCCGTGGTGTCACCATCATATATTTCATCATGATATCCCTTCTTTTGGGTATCCATTTCGATGAGTTGGTTTTGAGGGATTTGAGTATATGTATCGATGTCACACCCTTCTATTACTCAAAGTTTCATTATGGGGCCTTGGCCTCCATATTTGCTTTCCTTCGTCGGACCTTCAGGATTCTTGACAGGATCCAAGTGTCATGCTCTGATGCTCACCATGCGAAGTGTATTGGGCTCAGCCGTAAGAGATGGCAACTTTCTTGGTGGAGCTTCGATTTTCCCTCACCATGGCCTCAAATCTTCTTTTTCATTAGCCTCTGTGGCTACTTTGAGAACTTTATGTATCCCAAAATGTGTTTCGTTTTCCTTTGTGGTGGTGGAGCTTGATGGTTTTCAAGGACTGAATTTAAGTTATTCCTTTTACCCACTTGTCATTATGGGTAGGAATACCACCGCGGTAGACGCTTGTCACTAGTGTCAAAGGGATCTGGAGCCTCACGCTTTTCCTTCTTTTCACCTTGTTAATTTGCTTCTAATGAGGAAGCTTCATGATCATGCTTTCTGTACAAAGGTTCAAGAGGGCTTAGCACTGAGGAATTAAAGACAGCTTTGTCCCTTGACAATTTTCATCACGGAGCTTGGTTGACCTAGCCTTTTAAAAAAATTGAAGTTCTCGTGGGAGAACTCCTGACAGTGGGCGTTGAATGGTACATGGCTATAAGAGTTTCAAGAACTGAGGCCTTCCAAAGATGGCCTGACAATGTACCATGGTGGGTACTTGGAGTTGCAACTACGATGGGAAATTTAAGCTACCAAATTGGATGGTACCACATCCAATGTTGATGACGGACATTGCAAATGTTCGACTAATACCTATAGTGAAAGGAGTACTTTGTAGATCCATTTCGTAAAAGTGAAAGATGGGATTAGAATTAGCAATTATTTCACCCTTTTCAAGATGCAGAGGTACTATAGAACAATAATGGTAATAAGATATACTCTATGAATGATTCATTCTACATAGCCTCATAGAATTTATTACACTTAAATCATCATTTTATTATTTTGAATTTTAAAGATTTTATTGCTACTATAACACATATATGACTAGCCAAAGATGGAAAGAGAATCATGTTCCTAGTGGAGTCACCAAATCAGGCTCCAAAAATTAAACTCTTCATGAAAAGAGTGTTTTAAAGTGAGATAATTTTTAAGAAGGTAGATGGAATAGTATATAAGACACTACCCAGAGATTTAGATGGAATAGCAGATAATACACTACCCAGAGATTTCGTCCTCATTTGGTGAGGACTTTAGATCTTCTGTGTTTCCTATAAAGCAAGCATAGTTAATTACCCCGATAAGTAAAAGAAACCTTTTGAAATGAATAGTCATTGAATAGTTATAGTAAAGGGCATGTAGAGTTTTAGAATTTAGATAATGAAATTTATCATTTCAGCTTAAACAGGATGGTTTGGGGAATGATGACGTGTCCGATCTAGATCTCATGGTTTTTGTAAATTTTGGTTTAGTATTTCCTTCTAGCCAGTAAAACAGATCTGGAGACGAATGCTTTTTGAAGTTATAGGTTCAAAGGATAATTTAATTTGTCATTCTAAGAAGAAGATTTACTCCTCAAAGTAATTCTCATTTTCATTTTTTTTCGCTCTTTTGTTCAAATTTGATTTTTCCCCTTCTTTTATTCAAATTTGATTTCCCCTTCTTTTGTTTAAATTTGATTTCCCTCTCTTTTGTTTAAATTTGATTTTCCCCCTCTTTTGTTTAGATTTTATTTTCCCCCTCTTTTATTTAAATTTAATTTTCTCCCTCTTTTGTTCAAAGTTAAATTTGATTTTCCCCTTTTACTCTTCTAATTTTATAAATAAGAGTTTTATTCTATTCCATTTACTTGAAAGGTTAGAGTAGGATATTTGGGAGCACTTAGGAACTTTAGTTTTCAATTTGCTTCAATAAATTTTGTAAGTATTTTTCATCTTTCTTATCTTGTTTTACTTTTATGTTCGTTGTATATCATTTTATCTTCCCTATTTTTTTTTAAGATTAATTTGGCCTTCCCATCCATCCCAGTAAGAGGTATTTTGGCTTATTCGGTAGCCTTGTTGATATGAGGTTTAACCATGATTTTTATCTGCTACTTGAGCACCAAATGAGGTCTCTAAACTTGAAAGAAAACATATAATGTAATATATAATTATCCCCACTTTTTTTAAGGCTGTAAATTAGACAAAATTTTGACAACATTTTGTTCAGGGGGAGTGATATTTAACAAGTGGTTTACTTGGATGCTCTGAAGGTGTCGAGTGGTGTTCACAAGATTTTCATCTCTTGAGTCTGAGCACAATGAGGTTTTCAAACTTAGAGAAAAGCAAAGCATATATATATATATATATATATATATATATATATATATATATATATATATATATTTATATATAAATCCACATATTCTATATTATATTTTTCAAAGAGATCAAAAGAATGGGTTAGGTATGCGGTTGAATGTAAGGCAGTGAAGAAACCCAAAACCGAATAAGAAGGTTGACGATGCTCTTCTTCGCGGATGAAATGGGACTAATGTGAAAGCGATCCAATCAAGAAAGAATTCAGTGACGATGTTCTTCCCGATTTACTGAAATAAACCACAACGTGTGAGGAAAAGAAATCGGAAGAATTCAATTGAATAATGTCTTCCCGATCGATTAATATGGATGTTTGTTAGTTTGGAGGCTGGGCCGGTGGTTTTGTGCGGAACGGGCTGGAACGGCGGCTGGGCCAGCGGTTTTGCGCGGAACGGGCTGGAAAGGCGGCTGGGCCGGCTGGAAGGCAGCGGAGGCGGGTCTGGCGCGGGACGGGCCGAGCGGATCGGCGGGCTCGAGTGCGGTTTGGGTCGCGTGGAAGGCGGGAAGCGGACCGTGGTGCTGGTTGGGTCGCACGGAAGACAGCCGGGTCGCGGTTGCACCAGCCCGGCGCGCGGAAGACAATGGCGGGTCGCGCAGAGCGCGCAGGTCTTCAGCTCGCGGGTTGTTATGCAGCGGAAAGGAATCGGAGGACGCGCGCGTCAGGCGCGGGCTGGGAGGAGGGGCTGGAGGCGTGGGACCGGCTGGTCGCGGGCTGCAGTGTCGCAGAGCGGGTTGGACGTGGGAGCAGGCGGAGCGGTGCGCCTAGTGGCGTGGAAAAGCCGGGGCCGGCGGATGCAAACGCAATAAGAACAGTAAAAAATGGGAGGAAAATTCCGAAAAAGAGGAGCTTTTACCTTTTCTTTTCTGTTTTTTCGTTTATTGACGAGAGATAGAGGAGAAACTGCCAAAAATGAGAGAGAGAGAGAGAGAGAGGGTAGGAGAGAATGGGGAGGTAGAAAAGAATAGAGTGATTTTCTTTATTTTTTTTTCTTTTTTTCTTTTTTTTTCAAAAACTGAAAAAAAAAATGGGTGGAACGGTTGCTGAGTTAATTTAGATTTTAAAATTAGTTTTAAATTTATAAATGATTAAAATATGATTTCGTATAAATACATACAATATATATATATCGATTTAAAGTAATTCCATTGTTAACGTGCACGTAGTCCGCTTCGAGATCGAGGTGGTTGATTAGCTAAATTGAGTCAATTTCAACTCAAAATGCGTCATCATTTTCGCTCAGATTTTCACAACTTATCGAATTGAGTGAAATTATTTGATAGATTTGGTGTTTCAAAGAAGACGATCAATTTCAGAAGGGTCATTTGACTTGACGGTCTTCGATCGACATGCGTGCACGCACGACTCGGCACTGCCGGCCGCTAATCAAGTCGCAATATTTATATAATCAATTTGACGCTCAATGCGCGGTGAGAAGTTCATCGATCGAGGTCGTTAGATCATTTTCGACGCCCAGGAATTTTGAATCGATTTGCATGTCGCTTAAGTATGTCAATTAGACTTGGGCTTGTTTTGATTTATGACACATATGTGGAGGTCAACACACTATAACTTATTTATCCTCATGCTCAAGAAGATGTGCTAAAATATCATATTATTTTTTCTAATTTTTACTTTGAAAGAATGCATACTAAGATCTTTTTTAATCATGCAATTAAAATTGAGACATTTTTTTATTAATACAAATTGTTTGTTAGATATGTTATCTAACCATCTATCTAAACTTTGGATTAATTCATGCTAAACTCCAACTTCATCTTCATGAAATTCACTATTTTGGATAAATCACCTTTATATTCAACTCTTCTAAACTAATTCATGTTAGTAAACATTGATTTAATATATGATGTAATGTTGTATTATTGTATATATCAATTCCCCTCTTGAGATTATCTTTCCTATACTGAAATATTTTGGAGAAATAAAAGAAAATTAATTATTAGCTTATTCACGCTATCTCCAATAGATTCAATAGGAGAATGACATCACTGAATCAACCCAAATAAATTGAACTCCTTATGTCACTAGTTCTTCATCTCATTAGAATTATATATATATAAAATAAAATTTTTATTTAAACTATCATGTATATTATATTATTTAATATCAATAAAGCCTTTTATATAGATAACATTGAATTTTAAAAAGATTATAAAAAAAAATTAGCTAACAAAATCTTCACTCAAAATCCTTACAATACTTAGATAGAAAGCTAGTAGTAGATAAAGCACTCACTAAAAAGGATTTATAAGAACAAATAGGTAATATGGTCTCACTAATTTAAAAATACATAAGACTTAATCCTCCAAAACATATTCTGTCTAAAATATTAAAACAATTAATTAAATTTTGAAATCATATTTAATTCTTACATATATTTTAATTTAAAAACAACAATTTTTTAAATTAAAAAAATATATTTCATATGATTAGATTTTATCCCAAAAAATTAGTTCTTGATGTTCTGCTATATTTCTATTTAAGTTAAATATAATTTATATAAAATATGTTTTTTTATTTAAATATGCATCAAAATATTCTAATATATTTTTAATGGGAGAGATTTACATACATATCATAAAATTCTTATAAGTTTATACATCTAATTCTTAAATATATATACTTATTTTATAATATTTTATCATATCTAAGTTACATCAAAATATATATAAGAATTAAATATGATTTCAAATTTTAAATATTATATTAAATAAATATATAAATATATAATTTTTTATATGTTAATAAATTCTCTTTGATTTTCTTTTAAAATATAGTTTTTTTTAAAATGATTTTGTAATTTTTTTTATTTTGTTTATCAAATATAAAATCCCCTTCATAACATTAATGCATCCACCAAGATTTATATAATATAAAACTTTGTTCTATTAGTTTGGGCTATTTGTGCATGCCTTGCAGTGAGAGCCCATACGGTGCAGAGAATTTACCGTTGGCTATAGGTTTTTGGTCAATTCCACTATTGGCTTGTCAATAAATAGAAAATAAATAAAATATATTTGAGAAAATAATAAAATATAAATCTATAATTAATCATTTTGGGGAGTGAAAATTAATTTAGTTATTTAACTGATCTTTTATCAGTCATCTTAATGCATATATAATTTATATGCTGCTTATATTGTAAGAGTATATAAATATTTTTTTTATGTTCAATCATATACTTATTTTTTCTTTAAAACATAAATAATTTATAAAGAATTAAGTATTAAATACTCGTATGAAGAAGACAAAATATTAAATTTGGTAAGGGGACATGAATGCTGATAATTTAAGGAACCTTATGAGGGAATACATAAGCAAGACCACCATTTTAATTTTAGTGCAATCATTCTCTCTTGCCACAGTACAATCACATGCTCTAAGCATGCCATAAACTGAGATTAGCAATACGTAACCGAACGAAGCAA
>CM038233.1:72751278-72877849 GCA_021442155.1 Cymbidium sinense
TTTCTAAGATAGCCTTTGATCTTTCTCGGATCTATTTTACCCCCTGTTAGACAACAAACCCAAATAATTTCTCTGAAGCTACTCTGAATGCACTCTTTAGGGGATTCATTTTGAGGTTATATTGTATTAACCATTCAAAAATAAGTCAAAGAGATCATCTTCCTTTCCTCTACTCTTGACTACTAGATCATCAACATAGCACTCAACCTAATGATCGATGATTCGTTGAAGATTTGAGTCATGGCCCGTTAGTATGTAGCAACAATATTTTTAAGGCCGAAAGGTATGACCCTATAATAATATATTTCGATCAAGGATTGAAAGGTAGTGTTTCTTTCATCCTCGGGGGCCATCTTGATTTGGTTATAGCCAGATGACCTATCCATGAAGGAGAATATTGCATGAGATGAGGCGATGTCCACCATTAATTCTAGTATAGGAAGAGGAAACTCATCCTTAGGAAATGCCTTATTTAAGTCCCTGAAATCGACGCATATGTGAATTTGGCCATTCTTCTTCTTAATTGGGATGACACTAACCATGTAGGTATTTTTCTTCCCGATGAAACCAACATCGACGCTTTTGACTTTAAATGATTTATTGTTTGATTTCTAATTGCATGCCTAGGAGCTTGTTTGATAGGTTAACACTAGATCTATTGCTAGTTTGTAGACCATTAGGAGATAATCTGCATCTCTTCATAACTCCATACAAAGCCTTAAACTCCAATTTTAACTAAGTCATTGGTTTCTTCTTCATTCAGCAACAAACTAATGTATGTCAGGCATGAATTTTCTTCTATCCCAAGGTTGATTTCTTTAAGCTTGTCAATTATTGAATGGATCTCCTCTTCAAATTCTGGTGGTGCATCTTTGATTTGGAGATCATCTGGATCATCTAAGATTTCTAGACACACATCCTCATAAGACTTAGTTTGGTGTGAAAAGAACCTATCAGACTCCCGATGGTTGGTGACAACTAAGCAGTAATCATCGTCGTCGACTGGACCCACTGTACCGAATCCTAGTCCTGATCTTTATCGTGCATACCTGCTTGTGCTTTTCCATAACTTTTTGAAGTACTCCGACCTGTGCTTAGACCATGAATAAGGAATCAAACCCTTCTTTGTAAGATTAAGAACATAAGGTGAGTACCAATTAAAAGGTAATTCCATTAATTCTTTGTATGAATTCTCCTCAAGTTCTACATCAACTTCAGGACTTGAGGAGGATGATCCCTGTGGTGAAAAGCTTTCATTTTTCTAAAAGAAAAAGGTATGCTTCCATTTTTACTCTATGTGGGATAAAATGAAGATAAAATTATGTATTTCTTTTTTATGCATTTGGACACCATGTAGATCTGCAGATGTTCTTATTAAGGTGATTGGGTACAACATTGAGGAGAAGTATACTATCTCAAAAGATAGAAGTCACAACCCTACAATGGACTTAATCACCTGAATAAGTACTCCTAGGATAATGAGTCTATATATGTGCCAGAGATTCTTCCCCTATTTTACATGAAAAAGTAAAGCAGGGTTTATTTTAAATTGTTGTTTCCTGCGGGCAAGCCCCCCATAATTACATCCTAAGGAAGGGATTCCTTAGGATACTCGACAGGTAAAATATCATTGTCTCTAAAGATTTCAATAGGTAAGATTATCAATCGATTAGTTAATTTTAGAAGATCAAATATGATTGATTAAAGTGAGGGAGTTATTATCGAAGCCAAATGAATTTAAGTAGGAGATGCTTACGATGCTAGGAAACCTAACGAACATCTCAAACTATCCTATGGTTGGGCTTTACATTTTGAAATTGAGAATTTTGAGTTGAATTTTCATTAGAAATTTAGTTTATATTTCCATAACATAAGATTATGGAAATGCTAGGAGATGAGGATTTCTACTTATGGCTCACAAAAGGGAGAAGCAACCTCAGAACCTAAGTCTAGGGAGCTTTACGAGGGCCAAAAGCACAACCTAAATCTAAGGCAAAAATGGGTAATTGGTTTGCCTCCACAAGAGAGGACAAATCACCGCTTGGACTTATAACCTCATGGGGGCAACTAACTCTTCCTGCAATTTTAAATTCATGTAGGCAAGTCATATGCTTTATGCAAGATTGCTAAGCTGTTATTTTGTTTAGAAAGAGACGAAGTCTTTAAATTCACTCCCTAAGAGACTAAATCATGTAAGGGCATGAAAAATGACCTAAATCTAATGCAATTCATATTATATTATATTTTTATTTTTGGACAATCATTTTGACTTAGGCTTATAGGATTCATATGCATAATGCATGAGAAGTAAGATTATTAGACAAAATCAGTGAGAAGGGAGGAGGTATATTTTCACCATGGTTCTCAAAGGTCAAGCCAAGTTTCTTTGGCAAAGGTGGAAGCCCCAATCAAGAGCAAAGATGCTTTTGTCCATGATGTTATAAAATAAATACTCATCCAAATAAGAGGTTGCTAATTATTTTATCTTGATTTTAACTTAGTCTTTAAGTGAGGTTATGAGTTGTTTATTTTTAATTTTGAGTTGATTAATTTGGTAAAAAAATTATTTTCTCTTAAGAGCCTAATCATCATTTAGGCCATACATCAATCAAGGAAGAAACTAGAAAAATATGCCATCTTAATGTTCAAGCTAAACAAAACATCACACATTTTATAAAGCTAATGTAAAAGAATAAAAAGCCATTTATGGTTGGGCACCACCGCACAAACCAAAAAATAAATTGGGTAGCCGAGCTCTACCCTTATACAACCTAGATTATAAATGAATAAAGTACAATTAAGCAAGTAATTCATTGTTATGGGGGTCTTCAAGCTTCATTTCCTCATTCTTCTTTGGTTCCTTTTTTTAGATGGTTGGAATGTGGATGCTCCAAAGGCTTCACATGATACATAAGGCATGGCTTTATAACCAATGCTCATCCTAATCCCCATAATAATCATTCCAAAATCCTAATTGCAAAAATTATGTGAAAAGGAAAATTAGAAATCTAACTAACACCTACAAAATAGAGATTAGCTAAAACAAACCATACAAATCCCAAGCATGTATATTGGACTTAACACCCCACACATGGGTGACTAAGTCCACCTAGCCTATTCGATTATGTTTAGGGGTATAAGCACCAGCACATCAAAAGTATTTATATTTTTATTTATTATAACGCCCTTAAGCACAATCCTCTGCAGAAGATAAAGGTTTGACTAAGATCGCCCTACCGTTTAGTCTATGCAAATTCACCCTACCGTTTGAACTCACATGTGGACTTATGATTGAAATATAAATCCATTTGCAAGTGGTTTGAAGTCAAATGGGTTTTGGTTCATTTGATAATTTCATGTTCAAAGGGTGAACATGAATTTGATTTTGGCATGATTTTTGAATTGATTTTTAGTTAAGTGATTCAAGTTTCTATTTATATTTGGATTCATGATGGAAGGATTGATTGAATCATGAAGAAAAATAAAGAGTTTAGCTTGATTTGAAATTTATTTGGCTAAGTTCAAGATTTTGACTTGAAAGGCTTAAGTTTGATTTAGGTTGAATTTGGGTTTGATCTGGAATTGATTTTGGTTGTTTGAATTTATATTTCATTTATATTTGTGAATATAAAGAATATAAATGGGTTATGAGAAATTTCATGAATTTGAATTGATTTTGGCTAAGTCCATAAGAGGGGAATCAAAGTGACTTAGAAATATTTTGGAATTTGGATTTGATTGTTGGATTTAGTTTGATTGATTTGAATTTATATTTCATTTATATATGTGAATATAAATAAGAATATAAATGAGTTGTGAGAAAATTTCATGAATTTGAAGTGATTTGAACTTGATTTGAGCTAAGTCCTTAAGAGAGAATTAAATGACTTAGGGAATATTTGAATTTGACCATGAATTTTGGATTTGATTTGTGAGTTTAGTTTGATTGATTTGAATTTATATTTCATTTATATATGTGAATATAAATGAGAATATAAAAGAGTTATGAAAAATTCCATGAATTTGAAGTGATTTGAACTTGATTTGAGCTAAGTCCATGAGAAGGAATCAAAGGACTTAGCGAATATTTCAAACTTGGGATTTCAATCATGAGTTTCAATCAAGGATTTCAATCATATGAAATTGATTTGAGTTTGGAGAAAATCAATTAGGTTGGAGTTGATTTAGGTTTGATGTTCATTTTATTTGAAGTGTGACTTGAAGGAAGGAAGTGAAGAATGTGGTCAAGCTATAGGGTAGGGAAATTTTCCTAACACCTCTAAGGCATGACCTATTCCAATGGTTAACTCTTCTAAGTCTCTAGGGCTAGGTTGAGTGTCCACCTAATCACTAGATGTGTCTTAAGTCTAAGGAACTCCTAAAGTCTAAGAGAAGTCCTTTGTCAAGATGGAGGGGTTGAGAGCTCATCCTAAAAATGAGGTCAACAAAGGGCACCCTAGAGTGGTGTGACGACAAGGAACACTAGTATTGGTGTTGACCAAAATGATCAACAACACGAAAAGATCACAAGCACTAGCAAAAAATAACCCCCAACCCAAGGTGTAGAAGGAATCGAGCTTAATGTAATGTGGCTCTACTTATGTCAAGACATAAGTGAGAGGGAGAATCCACTAAGGGATAGTATGTGAACCATCCACTGGGAAGTTTCAAGCCCATAAGGGGATGAGGTTTGATTTGATTTGAGTCTCACCGGAGAGAAAATTTGATTTGTTTAATTAAGTTTCACAGGGAAGGGGTTGAATTTGTTTCAATTTGTTGTTTGTTTAATTGTGTTTGTTTTGACTCCATGGGGATAGAAAAGTGAACTCTCTACTAGGGAGGCAAGTTCAAGTCATGCACAAGAGAGGGGTGAAATCTACTGAAGGATTAGAATTCTGAGTCCAGTGAGGGAACCAGAATGATTTGCATCTCACTGAGGAGAGGCAAAAGATTGGATTTAGATTGATTGATTGATTATTTTATTTTGTGTCATTTGATTTATTTTATTAAATTTATTTTGATTTTATTTAGATTTTGGATTTGAGATGGACCTTGTTGGTTTATGGATGACCAATAGGAGCCAAAGAGGCCTAGAGCTAACTCATTTACAATCCAAATGGGTAGTCTACTAAACACATAGTAGGACTAGCCAACTAAAGGGATGCCTTTGGTATGCAATGGTCAAGTCTTAAGAAGAATGTGTGGGGACTCAAATCTTCTGAAATAAGAAATCACGGGGGTGATCGGTTGCTTTGGGCAACAAATCGAACCTGACCTAGGGCTGACTATTGAGTGAATGCTGCTGGGGGACTTAAATCAGCTTAAGGATAGTCAAAGATTAATTTGATTTTTTTAGTTTATTTTGATAGATTTTGTTGGTTTGCGATGGATCAAACTGAGAAGGAGTTTATATCATCCTAGACCTATCTTAGATTTACTGAACCAAAAGAAGGAGCTTCCCAACCGATGGGAGAGCTATCACCAAAGGAGTGCCTTTCGCTTGCAATGATCAAGGGAAGAAAGCTGGACTCACATCTTCCACCATAAAGACCATCAGGTGATGAGCAAGGCAACAAATCAAACCCGACCTAAGATTGACTATTGAGTGAATGCCGTTGGGGGACTTAAATCAACTCAAGGATAATCAAGATTAATTTCATTTTTAGATTTGTTTTGATTATGAGATCCAAAGCGGATGGACTACAGTAAACCATGGTGGTCTAGACCTAACTCAGATTTACTAATCCAAAGGGAGTAGTCTACCAACCACAAGGTAGGACTATCCAACCAAATGGGTGCCTTTCAATTTCCAATGGTCAAGTTAGGAAGAAAGCGCGGGGGCTCACATCTTTCAAAATAAGGAACCATTGAGGTGATCGGTTGGCAAGGCAACAAATCAAACCCGACTTAAGGCTGACTATTGAGTGAATGCCACCGGGAGACTTAAATCAACTCAAGGATAGTCAAGATTAATTTCATTTTTAGATTTATTTTGATTATGATGGATCCCATAGGTTTGAAATGGACTACACTGAGTAGGGGCCATGGTGGTCTAGACCTAACTCAGATTTACCAATCCAAAAGGAGTAGTCTACCAACCTCAAGGTAGGACTATCCAACCAAAGGAGTGCCTTTCAGGTTTGCAATGGTCAAGTTAGGAAGAAAGCGTGGGGATTCTCATCTTCCAAAATAAGGAATCATTGGGTGATCGATTGCTAAGGCAACAAATTGGACCCAACCTAAGACTGACTATTAAGTGAATGCTGCTGGGGGACTTAAATCAACTCAAAGATAGTCAAGATTAATTTTATTTTTAGATTTATTTTGATTATGATGGATCCCATAGGTTTACGATTGATTGCACTGAGTCGGGGCCATGGTGATCTAGACCTAACTCAGATTTCCTAATCCAAAGGAGTAGTACCAACCATAAGGTAGGACTATCCAACCGGGTGCCTTCGCTTTGCAATGGTCAAGTTAGGAAGAAAGCGCAGGGACTCACATCTTTTAAAATAAGGAACCACTGGAGTGATTGGTTGCTTAGGCAACAAATCGGACCAAACCTAAGGTTAACTGTTGAGTGAATGCCACTGGGGACTTAAATCAACTCAAGGATAGTCAAGATTAATTTCATTTTTAGATTTGTTTTGATTATGACATCCCATAAGTTTGCGATGGACTGCACTGAGTAGGGGCCATGGTGGTCTAGACCTAACTCAGATTTACCTATCCAAAGGGAGTAGTCTACCAACCACAGGGTAGGACTATCCAACCAAAAGGGTGCCTTTTAGTTTGTAATGGTCATGTTAGGAAGAAAGCGCGGGGACTCACATCTTCCAAAATAAGGAACCATCAGTGGTGTTAAGGCAACAAATCGACCTAAGGTCGACTATTGAGTGAATGTTGGGGACTTAAATCAACTCAAGGATAGTCAAGATTAATTTCATTTTTTTTTAGTTTATTTTGATGGATTTCATTGGTTTGTGATGGATCAAACTGAGAATGAGCTTATATCCGCCTAGGCCTATCTAAGATTTACTGAACCAAAGGTAGTAGCTTCCCGACAGATGGGAGAACTATCCAACCAAAGGAGTGCCTTTCGATTTGCAATGATCAATTTAATGGAAGAAAGCTTGGGACTCACATCTTTCCACTACAAAGACCATTGGGTGATCGCTTTGGGCAACAAATCAACCCAATTAGGTGCCCGTGGTTTACATATTCATGCTAAAAGAATGGATCATAATCTTACATCTTTCAAAGCAAAATGGCTACCGGGGTAATCTTCTTGTGGCAAAATAGATTGAACTTGACCTAAGGCACTACGAGTGAGTACCACCTGGGATTTATCTCTCCTCAAGCAATTCCTATAGGGAGTTTTCCGACACCGCCTAAAGATAGATGCCGCTGGGAAAACCTTTGGGGGCTTGAATTCTAATCCACAAGTTTAATTAATTTGTTTAGTTTATTTTATCATGGACCTGTTTTACAAGGGATCATATTGAGAAGGAGCTTATATCCTAGACCTATCTCGATTTATCACTAAGGGAGAATTTACGCATCCACTGAACAAATTCTCCAACCACAGGGGTGGCTACTAGGAAAGGGGGTTTGTCCAATCTAAGAGTAACACGGGTAATGTCTAAATGGGGTTGCAAAGGACATGATCCAAATAGAGTTCCTGTAGGGGATGGGGCCACTAAAGACTTAATCCAAAACCCTGGAAAAGATGACATGGCTAGTCTTATATCCAATAGATATTTGGTGTCCAACTCAAGGAGAAACCTCAGGGAATCTCATCTGCCAAAAGTGGTGTACTCACCAGGTGAGTCGCTGTCAGCATAACGAACATCAACCAACTAAAGGTGCCGTCAATTTGCAAAAACCAATCTAGGAAGAAAGCTCGGGGACTCATATCCTCCTATAGTGGAATTGATTGCTGGGATAGTCTGTCTTCGGCTCGACAGGTGCAATCTGACCTAGGGTGACTATTGAGTGAATCCTGCTAGAGGACTTATATCAACTCAAACATAGTCAAGAGGAAAGGAGCCTCTGGGGGACTTATCCTAAACCTCAAATATACTCAACCTAGTTAGTGCATGATGGCTAGTTCAAGAAGAAAGCATGGGGACTCACATCTTCTTAAGAAAAGTTAACATGAGATAGCTTACTGGCTGGGAAGTATAGCCTACCAGTATAGCCTACCATATTAACAAGACGCTCATTTGTATACAATGGTCAAGTTAAGAAGAAAGTGTGGGGACTCACATCCTTCAACAAATGACCATTGGGGTGACATACTGGTGAGGTAGCATGTAGACCGACCTAAAATAATGAGTGAGTGCCATGGGCTTGCTCTCATCATCAAACTTGACACAAAAGATTTATGTTTATTATTTTTTTGTGTGCATGTGTTAAAAGGAATAGGATGCCTCTGTGGGACTCTTACACCTATCCTAAACATGTTGGGGAGTTCAATGAAATGATGCAACAGATGGCAACTAGGAATTCCCAGTAAGAAAGGATGCCGCTCGAGTTCTCTTACACCTAACTTAGTTATGCTAATCGAAATAGGACGCCTCTTGGGTTCTCTCACACCTATTCTAATAGCTAGGAGATTATGTTTGTGTCATGATGAGAATAGGATGCCAGGGGACTCTTACACCTACCCAAACACGCCATCATGTGATTCGCAAGACAAGCAAACAACGCTTCGAAAGAAGAGAAGATTTTGATGAAATGGAATCAGATTTTTGTTGATTTGATAGAATTATTTTCAAACATGATTTATTTCATGGGTAATATTTCTTTAGGTAGAGCCCATTAATTGGAAGCATCAGGTGTTCCCCTTTATAATCAATAAGTTGATAAGATCCTCCTTGGTAGCCTTCTATGACATAGGGCCTTCCCAAGTGGGTTCAAACTTGCCTCCCATCTTGACGGGCAATAATTGGTCTCCTTAGACTAACACAAGTTCTCCTACTTGGAAAGACAAGATGAACTAGCTTGTTATGAGCTTGAATCATTTTGGCCTTGTAACTCGAGGTTGCATGCCCAGTGACTCTCCTCCAAACTTTCGAGCTCTTCTAACCACAACTTTGCATTTTGCTCTGTAGTGATCTTGCTACCCAATGCTATCCTTAGTGATGAGAGTTGAACTTCTAAAGGTAGAATGGCTTAAGACCCATACACTAAGAAAATTGAGTTGAGATATGGTGTGGTAGCCCACAAGGCTTCAACTAACCGCTCATTCCATTACCACTTGTATCATCAAGAGTTTTTTTCAATATAGATGAGAGTTTTGTTGAATGCTTCCTAAGCCATTTGCTCGGGGTAGTAGATGGTGGAGTATCTCTATCAGTCTTCGCAAGCTATTGATCTTGGTGTTTTGAATGCGATTATCGATATAATTCATCAAGGCACCCCAACCTATGTATGATATGGTTCTAAAAAACTAAAGCACATGCCGAAGTGACCTCTCGAGTGGATTGCCTCACTTGGAAAAGTAGGTGGCGGTAGAATGAACAGTGACCCTTGGAAGAAGGAGGATCGATTAGACCCATAATGTCTACCCCACTCAAATGGCCATGAGGCCAATGTAGGGTGTAGAATGTTAGGTGGTTGGTGGAGGACCACACTATGCACTTGACACTGATGGCATCTCCTTGCTACATCCATGCAGTCTATGATCATTGAAGGCCAGTAGTATTCATGTCACTTGATCTTCATCTTCATCTTCATCTTTGGACTGGATTGATGTGCTTTAAATAAACCTGAATTTACCTCAGTTATAATGCTACGGGCTTCATGTTTGTCAAAAAAATGTAACCACATTTGGTCAAAGGACCGGCGGTACAAGGTGCCATCAACGAGAGTGTAAGAGAGAGCTCTCTATTTCACATGATGGGCTTATGACCTTTCTTGAGGTAGTTTGCCAATGTTCAAATAGTCTATGAACAGTTGCCTCCAATCCAACTCCTTGCCCATTTTGGAAACGATAATCTCCCCTTCAAAAGAAAGTCACTCGATGAGTTCAGCCTCAATAAGGGAGGACTTGTCTATTTTGGACCCTTATTCGAATGGACTCATCTTCGACATGCCACCTTGGAAAATTTGGCCAAAGCAAGCATCTATTCTCGGGGAACCTTGTAGATGGCAACTTGAGATTTGGGCCAACAACATGGTATATTCATGGTAATGATGAAGCTTGAGAACCTTGTAAGACCTGACAATCTGATTGATGACCAGCTGAGAATCCCCAAAGATGTTGTTGCTCTTGACACTGACTGTGATGGATAACTCCAGACTAAAAATCAAAGCCTCATACTCGGCTTCGTTGTTGGTGCAGGGGATGGAAAGATAGTATGAGAATCTCATCATATCGTGGTGGAGTTAGGAGAACTATTCCTACCCTACCTTTCTCGGGAGAATAGATCGGTGCTTCCCTTTATGAAAAGAAGTTGCACCATCAAAATACATCTCCCATCGGTGGTTGCCGGCCTCCCCTAACTTCATGATTTGTTTATCAGGGAGATCATCACTAAGTGGAGAATCAACAGGAAGTGGCTTTGTTGCTAAGAAATACGCTAGTGCCTGTCCTTTTACCACGCGGAGGGGTACGAATGTGCAAACTATGAGAGAATCATGGACCATCATGCCAAATGTCATAGCATAATGTCATGATATGGATTGGTTCTAGATCAAGTTCACCTTATGAGAAAGCATATAATGGTGTATGGGAAAGCAAAGATCAAAGCTAAATGTTTCTCAGAGGTGGTAGTTCACTTCAGGATCGAGATGGCTAAGGTAGAGAGCACTCTCCTTCCTTCATTGGCTTGGGCCAATAGAGCACCGAGAGAGTCATCCAATGTAGAGTAGAGGATGAGTGGCCCGCCAAGGATAGCGAATTGATTCACCAAATACTGCTTGATGTCTTCAAAGGCATGCTGGCACTTTTCATCCCACTTGAACTTGGCATCCTTTTTGAAAAGTGCTGAAAATAGCTTGCATCTCCTCGATAGGTTGGAGATAAAGCATCATAGATATGCTAGTCATCCTTGGAATGATCTGAGTTGAGTTAAGATTTTAGGAGTGACATTTCTAAGATAGCTTTGATCTTTTCAGAATCTATCTCTATTCCTCGGGACAACAAACCCAAGGAATTTCTGAAGCTACTCAATGCACACTGGATTCATTTTGAGGTTATATTATCTTAACCATTCAAAAACTACTCTCAAGTCAAAGAGATGGTCTTCCTTTTCTCTGCTCTTGACTACTAGATCATCAACATAACACTCAACCTAATGATGGATGAGTTCATTGAAGATCTGAGTCATGGCCCATTGGTAAGCACCAAAGATTTTAAGGCCAAAGGCATGACCTTATAACAAAAGATTGATCGGTTTCAAGAAAGGTGTTTCATCTTCAAGACATCTTGATTTAGTTGTAGCCGATGACCCATCCATGAAAGAGAACACTAGAGATGAGGCGATGTCTACCATTAATTCTGTATAGGAAGAGAAACTCATCCTAGGACATGCCTTATTTAAGTCTCAAAAATGCATGAATTTGGCTATTCTTCTTAACTAGACGACACAAAGCTAACCAAGTAAGGTATTTTTCCCCATGAAACTAGCATTGATCGCTTTCTTAACTTTAAAATGACCTATTGTTCGATTTAATCGATGCGCCTAGAGCTTATGATGTGGGTATTAAGATTTATTGCTAGCTTGTGGACTACTATGTTGGGAGATAATCTAGGCATTTCTTCATAACTCCATGCTAAGAACTTTAACTCACCAATAGCCTAACTAAGTCATTGGTTTCTTCTTCATTCGAATGAACCATGTATGTCGGGCATGGATTTTCTTCTGTCTCGAGGTTGATTTCTTTAAGTTTGTCTATTGTTGAATAGATTTCTTCTTCAAATTCTCAAGGTGCATCCTTGACTTGAAGATCATTTGGATCATCTGAGGTTTTTAAACACACATCCTCATCAGAGTTGGTGTTAGGTGAAAAGAACCTATCAGACTCTAAATGATTGGTAACAATTAATCATCATCATCATCGGACTACTATACCTTCTAGTCGCTTGATTGTGCTTCCCTGCCTGTATTATTCCACAGCTTCTCAAAATACTCTAACATGTGCTTGGACCATGTACGAGGAACCAAACCTTTCTGTATAAGACTATGAACACAAGGCGAGTAAAAGTCAAGCTGTAATTCCATTAATTCTTTAAATGAATCCTCCTCAAGTTCTACATCTACTTCAGGACTTAAGGATGATGATCCCAAAAGAATATCTTCAGCTTCATATCTTTGGAAGACTTAGGGGCTTCCTTAATTACTAAACCTTCAACTTTTTGAGATGAAAGTGAGGTTAGAGCTAAGGTTCCCAGCTGCTACCTAATAGTCTCACATGAACCTGATTTGAATACTTTGCTTTGTTTGGAGGCCTAGTCTTTGTCGCTGTTTGTATCAAAAATCACCTCCAATGGAACCTGCTGAGAGGGTTTGACTGGTATGCTAATCACATTAGACTTATCCTCTGAGCTAGATTCCAAGTCTATGTGAATAGTAGGGTACTCCTGAACTGAGCATAACCCCATATGATGGCCAACTGTCTTCCACCTGAACTGCTTTATTTCTGCTCACGCCTCTAGTGGAGGTCGAGCCATTCTACCCACATGTCCATATAATGGAATGAACTGTGGGTGGAATGTGTTATGCGGCTCTATTTATTCCTCAATTCCCCTTTCTTGTTCACTTGGATTATTCTTTTCTTTCTTTTCTTTCTTTTTCTTTTATTTTGTGTTTGAATTTTGTCCAAGTTCATGAGAAAGGGTGTTTTGAGGAAGATAGTAGGTCGCATCCTCATAAATCTCAACCTCTAACTAGAATGACTTTTCATCACCTTGATGCAATATTCAATCCCATCCTTTCTTGGAGGATCAAATATCGAGCAAAGCAAAGGAATGAAGTATTCAAATCAATTATGTAAAACTTGGCTTCAGCCTTCCACCAATCTCCAAGGGTAACACTATGGAACCTAAAGCCCTCGCCTTGTTCATTGAATCCTCTCAACATCATCCCATCTCTCAAATTGTGGAGATGTTGATCCTCAATAGCAAAGAGTCTTTAGACTCATAATGTTCACCATGCACCGGATCAAGGAGAACTTTGGCAATCAAATATGTCAACTGTGATGTAGAGGGATGGTTGTGCAAAGTCCCCAAGAAGGTCTTCATGAAGGTGATCTCCGAGCTTTTGTGTAATGTGCCTCCTCACCAATAGTAATCAGCTGAGCTAAGCATATTTCAAGATCAAGGAGAGCCTTGATTAATGATTCCCTCATCTCTTTGGATAAGACAAGGGAATCATATATGCTTAGCTTAGATGACAACTTTCTTAGTGAGAGAGGGCATTGTAGTCTACCTTTGACTGATCCTCTATAAGCATATCCAAGGGTGGAGCATCGGAGGCTTGATCCTCTATACCAATGACTTATTTTCTATCTTGAGGTGCTACCTAGGAGGAGAACCTGCTACTATGGAGGTTGACTTCTGTGATCTCTGTAGGGTAAATGGAAGATTCTACCTACATGTGCTCTCCTATAGCTTCTCCTATGGGACCCTAATTGGATGATTCCAAGTCTATCTCAAGAGGTGAACCCATAGTGTTCGTGAGTAGGAAAGTCCAACTCATAAAGAGGAAGATCAATTATTATAGTATTATTTTGACTTGAAGAGTTATCATTAGAATAGAAGTAGACAACCCATCGAAGTGACACAGATGTAATTCTAGCTTTATTCTTCAATTTCTTGGATTTGAAGAAGGCACAAAGTAGAAGTTAAGTAAAGTAAGAGGGGGTAAGGGATTTGATGCCCTTATCAATCGATACAAGAGTTCTACTAGTAGTAGAAGAAGAGCTAGCTAAACTAGGAGAAGTCACTGATGCGTAGTGCAATGGTAGACCGGAGGTCACGCGGTTGTGCTATCTATCCTAGGCTGACACAAGCCGCCGCTCCGCTGAAGCTCCCCTTTCCTGAGTTGGCACTACAACTTGCAAACCTTCCTTGATGTTGAGGTTTGAGCCGGCTCGTGCACCTACAAGGAAAGTTTCTTGATCTTTGAATGATCTTTTAGAGGTTTTGGATAAGGAGATATCCCAACCTTCTTTGGTTTTGGAAGGATCACAAGTATCCCCAAGGATTACCCTAATGGAACTGGATGGTTGTTCCATAAGGTATTCCTTCTGATAACTATACACCGCCTTGAAGCTATGTTCAAGCCCCTTAAATGTGAAGCAATCTTCCAAAAAATGACCTAGATAGTGGTAGGGAAAACTTTGATCATGGCTTTTGCCTACTTCCTCTCTCCTAGTTCTGTAGCTAAAAATAGCTTCTTTAAGAGGTTCTTAAAGATCTTTCTGATTACCTCCTCTTAAATGAATAAGGCTTATTAAGCTTATCTAAAAGAGTAGGTGGACCAGAGCTAGTGCGGATATGTATTTACTGCATGTGGTAGGAGGTGGTGGTGCAGTGGAGGCTGATATGGTAGGATGCCCTCGATGGTGGTAGAGGAGGTGGAAGTGAAGGCCGAGGTTGTGGTCTCTGACCGATCTCTAGTTGCTTCCTCTTATCTACCATCACAATGTTCCCCGCTTCTTCTCAGACCTTATGGCTTTGGTTTAGTAACCGATCTTGAAAAGGAAACTATTTGGCCTCCCTTGTAGACTAGCCACCTTGTTGATTAACTTCTCAAAAGTTTTGATAGTGAAGCCCTTAAGCATGAAGGCACTAGCCATGGATATTCTTAGAAGAATCTCAATGGCTGTCATGCGGCTCACATTTCATACTTAAGTTATGCCATCTGAGAATATAATCAACAAGGGACTCACCGGTGTTGATACAAGATCGCCTACTGACCCTTCAAGCTCCAACAAACCTCTTGATAAAGAGTTGCTCCAACTCAGCAAATGTTTTTACTGAACTATTGGAAGTTCAACATACCAGTCAAAAGCTATCCCTCCTAGGCTACTGACGAAGAGGCAAAAAAGCAAAGCGTCGCTGCCATCGACATTGCAACAACTAGCTCAAATGATATGTCGCTTGGGTTTCCACTTCCATCAAAACTCTTGAAGGAAGGAAAAAAACCCTTGGGATATTGGATTGCATCAAATTCCTGTAGGGTCTACCCTTTGGAATTGATGATCCTCCAGCTTGAGCCAACGCTTCCTTCACTCGCTCAACCATGGACTTTATATCTTTTTCATATGGAGGTACTTTCCACTACCTTCCTATACATGCTAGTGCTACCTTGCTCATGGGAGGTAAGGTCTTGGTCGTCCAAGACATGCACTAACTTTAACTCGTATGGTAGGATGAACTAGTGCTTGTTTTGAAGTAGACTACTAACAAGTCCTCAAGCTACTTCACCATCCTATCTATCTTTCATCTTCTGCTTATTTCAAGGTGAGATGTGAGTGTGTGTCTTCTCAACCTCATCACCTTCCATAGCTCCGCTCTCGAGGATCCTATCTACCATGCAAAACCCTCGAAGTCTCCCAATAAATCATCTTCATTGGGATCAAAGCTAATCTTCTCCTCATCGACCAATCATATCCCATATTTTTTTCTTTTTTCATAAGATAATGTTACTATGTCCTCTGAGAATGATCAACTGACTAGCACAAATGACGACTGATCCGGGTGATCATTGTCATGTACTCAATCATGGTATAATCAGGGTCACTATCTCCTCCTCCGCACATTTCTAAACCATCTCTATGTCCCGCTAAACTGCAGGTGTGAAGGATGACCACTGCTTTGGGGTCGCCATTCCTTCCACCACCATTGGGGTAGAAGGTCGAGGAGAGCTCCCTCCACAAGTAGGTGGTGTAGATGGAATAGGATCCTTGGCCATAGCGATCACCAACAATCGCCCTGGATGTGCCTTCATGGCCTTGAAAAATTGAGATGTACATGAACTGGATGGAGGAGGTGGTGGTGGAGACACCAGACTCTCTCAAAAGACTCTTCTCTATGAGGGTCATCCATGTAAGTAGAATATTATTTGTCGCGTAGCGTCGACAGAAAATCAATGAGTGTAGAGACGGATTGAACAAACCTCTCCTCTCACTAGTGATATGAACTATGTATGGGCCTCACTCTCTCCTACCATGATGTTTCCCCAATGGGATAACAAATCTCAAGTCAAATTGAGCTCTGACTCAAAACTGTAAGCTCGCCAACGGCATAATCAAGAAGGCCATACCACCTCTTACCCCGACTAACTGTGGGACAACCGCCGGTGGAGGTGAAGTAGATCCTCCTAGCATCCTCTGACCCAGAGAGGATGAAATCCAGTAACAGGAAATCAGTGGGTAACTCCTCACACTAACCGTAGCCTCCATCTCCCAATGCATGTATGGTATGCTAATCATGCAATTTTTTGTTCCTCCTGAGTCTTAGGTGAGGGAGTAAGAGTTAGACCCAACCTCAAAAGATGGGAGATAATCTGATCAGGGAGCCTTACCCTTGGGTGCTAATGAGTGCTAGCCCCTCGGGCAACACAGAAACCATAAGGCATTGTCACGTGGGCATAACACTATTGATCGCTAAAACTATCACCGCTTCCTCTTCTTGAGGGATATCGGTCATGGCAAGTAATCAATGATCGCCCGCCATCGCAAATTCTATTAATGAGGGGAGTGCCTCGGTAATCCTCTCAAACCTCTACCAAAAATGGATAAGGTGTAATGATCGGGAGATTGTCTATCCAAGTCCATGATGTGGGGAAAGTAAAACACATACTTGTGAAGATGCATATCAACTAAAAACTAAAATTGAATCAGAGATGCAACCGAACGATCTGAGAATCAATGTAAAAAAACTTGATCGATTTCTATTTTATTGATTCTAAAATTTGAATTTAAATTTGAACCCACATCCAACATCTTGGAAGTGTTAAGTGTTCAAATGGATTTAGAGAAGATTTAGAGATTTGATTGAAAGAGGAATTTTGAATATGAATTCACTTTCAACAAATTTGGTATGTTGAAAATGGGTTCAAATATTTTGGAAAGATGCTTCCATAGGTTCATGTTTGAAATTAGATTTTGATTTGAGGACCCTTTCCTTTAACAAATTTAAGTATGTTAAAGTAAGGGTCAATTTGTTTTGTTTTGATTTGTGATTTTGAATTTACTCACTTAGCAAATGCTATGAGTGTTGAAAACAATTGTTTCTTTTCTTTGTTTCTTTATCTGAATTATTGGTGTTTGAAGAGAATGGAATATTTAGCAAATTTATGCTATGAAGAAATCCAAGTGTGTTTTGTCTTTTTTTGAGAAAATTTTTGAAAATAGGACCCTTAGCAAAATTGAGTATGCTAAGAAAATCCTAATGTGTTTCTTTTAAAAATTTTGACTTTGAAAAGTAGGATCCTTAGCAAATTTGGGTATGTTAAGAATCCTAATGTTTCTTTTTGGTTTTGATTTGTTTTGAAAAGTAGATCCTTAGCAAATTTGATATGCTAAGGAAATGTGTTGCTTTTGGTTTTGATTTGTTTTTTTTAAAGATCCTAAATTTAAGTATGCTAATGAATCCTAATGTGTTTCTTTTGGTTTTGATTTGTTTTTGATTGAAAGTGGAGACTTCACTTTAAAATATGGTATGCTAAAATGAAGTTCCACATAATTTTAAAATGAAATTTCACTTAGCAAATTTGAGTATGCTAAATGAAATTCCAAAAGATGTGTTCAAAATTTTGTGTTTTGGTTTTATTTTGAAAATGGAGACTTCACTTAGCAAATTTGGTATGCTAAATGAAGTCCAAAATGTGTTTTGAAAATTTTGTTTTGAAAGAGGGGACTTCACTTAGCAAATATGGTATGCCAAAATGAAGTTCCAAATATGTTTTGAAAATTTTATGGAATGGAGATTTCACTTAGCAAATTTGAGTATGCTAAATGAAATTCCAAATGTTTTGAAATTTTTGAAAAGGAGACTTTACTTTAGCAAATAGGGCATGCTAAATGAAGTTCCAAATGTGTTTGAAGATTTTGTTTTATTGATTTTGAAAAGAGAGATTTAATTTAACAAATTTGGGTATGTGAGATGGAAATCAATTTTGAAAGAGGAAATCTCAACTTAATCATATATGGGATATGTTAAATGGGATTTCAAAGTAATGTCATTTTATTTGAAATGAAATCTTCATTCAATAAATTTGGGTATATTGAATGATGTTCATATGTGCTTTTGAAAATTTGGTTTGTTTGAAATGAAACTTCCATTCAATAAATGTGGGTATATTGAATGGAGGTTCATATGTGCTTTTGAAAATTTATTTTGATTTTGTTTGAAAATGAAACTTCCATTCATTAAGTATGAGTATATTGAATGGAGATTTCATAAGTGCTTTTGAAAATTTTGGTTTTGTTTGAAAATGAAACTTCATTCAATAAGTGTGTATATTGAATGGAGAGGTTCATATGTGCTTTTGGAAAATTTATTTTGATTTGTTTGAAAAGGTGAAAATTTCAACTTAACACATGTGGAATGTGTTGAATGGAATTTCAAAATTGTGATGATTTTTTTTTTTTGAAGATGAACATCCATTCAACACATTTGAATGTATTGGATAGATAAACTTTCCTTCAAATTTTGTTCTTTCGAAAATTGATTGTTGAAATTTTATTTTTGAAAATGAGGTCTTCACCAAAAAATGAATTGAAAGAAGATTTGTTATTTTTTTAGAAAATGTGAATGTTGGAATCTTATTTTTTGTAAAGTTGATCTTACATATTATGGTGGAAATTTAACATTCTAGCGGTCCTTTCCATCATCATCTATTCTTCCTTTCTTTATGATGGAAAGAAGAATAAATGAAAGAGAAGAACACAAGGGAATAAAATGGGACACCACATGATCCATATGTTCTTATTAGGGTGATCGGTACAACATTGAGGAGAGGTGTACTATCTCAAAGATAGAAGTCACCACCCTACAATGGACTAATCAATCAAATAAGGACTCCTAAGGACAATAGGTATACTAGAGATTCTTCCCCTACTTTACATGAAAAGTAAAGTATTTATTTTAAACCAGTTCATTGTTCTACAGGCAAGCCCCATAGTTAATTACATCCTAAGAAATGGGATTCTTAGAAAACTCTCGATTAAGGTGATCATTATTTCTAAAGATTTCAAGAAAAAGACTATCAATCGATTAGTTTATTTTAAAGATCAAATGGGATTGATCAAAGAGGATATTTATTATCAAGCCAAAGATAAGTAGGAGATGCTCATGATGAATAGAAACCTCAGCATCTCAAACTATCCTGATTTTACATTTTGAAATTGATTTAATTTGTTTGAGTTGAATTTTCATTATAATTATTTATAATTCCACAACACAAGATTATGAAAATGCCTAAGAGGTGAGGATTTATGCTTATGGCCCACAAAGGGAGAAGCAACCTAAACCTAAATCTAGGGAGCTTTGATAAAAGCACAACCTAAATCTAAGAAAATGGGTATTTGGTTTACCTCCATAAGAGAGGACAAACCACCCGACTGCTTGGACTTACAACCTGGGGTGGCTGCCAACTAACTCCTCTATGATTTTAAATTCATGTAGGCAAGTCTTATGCTTTATGCAAGATATAGGTATTATTTATTTAGAAAGAAATTAAGTCCTTAAACTCACTCCCTAAAGAGACTATATCATGTAAAAGGATGCTTCAAATGACCAAAATATAATGCAATTTAAATTTCATTTTATTTTCATTTTTGGACAATCATTTTGACTCAAGCTAATAGGATTCATATGCCTAATGCATGAGAAATGAGATTATGGGCCAAAATCAACGAGAAGGGAGGAGGTGTGTTTCCACCATGGCTCTTACAGGTCAAGCCAAGTTTCTCGACAAGGTGGAAGCCTCCAATCAAGAGTGAAACAATATGCATTTGTATGCATGATGTTATAAAGAAGTACTCATCCATAAGGGTTGCTAATTCTTTTATCTTGATTTTAAGCCTAAGCTTTAGGGGAAGTTATGAGTTCTTTATTTTAATTTTGAATGGTTAAATTTGGTAGAAGTTTTTTTTTTTCTAAGAGCCTAATCCACATCCAGGCCATACATAAAGCAAGGAAGAAACTAGGAAAAGGATGCTACTTAATGCATAAGATAAACAAATCATTAACCAATTTATAAAGCTAAGTACAAAAGAATAAGAGGCCGATTGTGGTCGAGCATCACCGTACAAACCTGAATTATAAATGAATTAAATACAGTTAAGCAAGAAATTCATTATTATGGGGTCTTCAAGCTTCATTTCTTCATTCTTCTTTCTTCTTCTTTCTTCTAGTTCTTCTTTTGGATGGTTGATGTGTTCCAAAGACTTCACATGGTGCATAAGATGATCTTATGACCAATGCTCATCCTAATCCCATAATAATCATTCCAAAATCCTAATTGCAAAATTTACATGAAAAGAAAAGTAAATCTAGCTAACACATGCAAAAAGGCTAAACAAACCACCAAATCCAAGCATGTATATTGGACTTATCACCCCACACATGGGTGACTAAGTCACCACCTATTGGATTATGCTTAGGGTATAAGCACCGCAAAAGTATTTATATTTTTATTTATTATATTAATCACAATCTATAAAAATAATGGTTAGACTAAGATCACCTTCCATTCATTCTACGAGCATACACCCTAACATCCAGTCTAAAATATATATCATAAAATAAAAGCAAGCATCAAACCATGCACCGCCCTAACCTAAAGCTTGAAGTGGTGACTTAGCCTAATGTGTGTGCTTTGAGGTTTGTGTGGTATGCTTAGCTATGGCTTTAGTTAGAATTTTCTAAGTGTGAAGCATGTTCAACTTAGAGGAGGGTTTCATTTAAGTGATTTAATTAATTTGGGTTGATTTTATTTCATGTTTTGATTATCAAGTGAATCCTACAATTAATTACTAAATTATAAGAGAGGGAAAGAAGAGAACTTCTCTTTCCTTCCCTAACCTAAGTAATTTCTAAAGTGGATTCATATTTTAGTTTTATTTAGTGAATGTTTTGATTAAGTGTTTTAATTAATCCTAAGTTTAGATGAACTCTAAACAAACCTATTCAAAAAGAAAGGCATTTTAAGATTAAGTAAAATGAACTAAATTCACAAACACATCACTTCATTTCTTTCCCAACATGTATAACATGCATATGAATGAGTCCTAAGCATATCTATACATAAATGAGAATATTTAGCACACTTTATGATGCATGCTAAGTATTCATTAAGAAATTTGAAAGTTTATGATGCATGATTTTCATTAAGTAGAAAAGGATTTCCAATTTTCACATGCACACATGAATGTATGAAGGCATAAGTACAACGCCATTGTTAACCAGAGGTGTAAGGTACAAGACCTACTTAGGCTACTTAAAGCCTCACAACCTGGGTTGTCGACTAATATACCACTTTCCTTAAATACAAACATGTACAAAAAAATGAATGGAAAAGAAAGAATGCAAAAATTTGTATGATTTATTTTGTTTATGCAATTTATATGTGCAAGCATAGGTACACCTTCTTAAGTAGTATAGGAATGAATAGGATATGGAATTAGGAAAGTGTTAGGTTCTTTTCAAATGAACCATACATCTTACTAAATCCTATTAAAAAAACTATACTAAAAGAGAAGAGAAGGAAAACCTATACTAAGCACATCCTTATATCTTACTCACATGCAAGCTTATAATTAAAATATAAGTAACACACTTTTAGTTTTGATAATTGATTTATATGTTTTGAAAATAATTTAAATTTAATAGTGATAATAGCCACTCATATTTCTATTTTAGCCAACACATGCAAATTTGACATAAAGTAAACATTTTCATTTTAAATTTGAATTTTGGAAAAGTATGAATGCGTGAAACCACATGACACACATATTTAACATGTTAGGGAAAGAACTAAAGCAATGAAAGCATGTAAACACATTCACTTTAATTAAATCTTAAAGACAATCTTATGAAATAAGAAAGCTTAAAGTAAATCAAAGTTCATTTAGTATGATTTTTGTTTGATTTTGAATTTGATTTAATTTTGAAAATGTGAGTTGAGTTTGCTGTTCCTAACCCATTCCCACATGTGTTTGACATTTTGTTTAATTTTTAGATGATTAGATTTATTTTAGATTTTGATTAGGTTAAGGTATGAATTAAGCATTAATTAACCTTACCTTAACCCAAGCATAGTTAACCAAGTAATTATGAGCCAATGAGATGACATAAAATCTCACAAAGAATTTAAATTTGCAATGCACCTAGGAAGAAAAGGGCCTAATGCAATTTGGCTCATGATTAATGATTAATTAAGCTAAGGGGTTTAACTTAAGTAATTTCAAAACACCCCTCACACATATGAGTTGGGTTTTGATTTTCATAATTGAACTTAGGCTCTTGAACACCTAAGCATCTACCCAAAGTAGATTAATTAAATTATGGAAGATTTTAGAATTTTTAGAAATTAATTAAGAGGATAATTAATGAATTAACCCTTAATTAAGAGAGGATTAAGGAAAGAAAAGGGTGTTTAGGGAATAGCTTAGGGAAATACCCCAAAATTATTCCCTAAGCCTCCTATTCACTGGATCAAACCTTAATCAACCTCAAGGATTAAAATATTATCAAACCCTTAATTATTCTTAATTACATAAGGAGGGTAATTAGGAAATGCATTTGCACCAATTAAGCCTTCAATAAATCCCAAGAAATTTAGGGATGAAGTCATCCCCAAAACATACCCAAGAAGTTTGGGATTAAGAGATTAATTAAGGGTAATTAACAAATTAAGATTTCCAATAAAAGATAAAAATTAGAGAAAGATACAAATTCAAAATCCATAAAACCAATTTTAGAATATTCTAGATTGAATTATCTTCAGTAGAAATTTACCTCATATTTTTGAATTTTATTTAGGAGATATGAATTTTAAAGAGGGTTTAATTAGAATTAATTAAAACCTAATTAAATCCTTTAGCCCATAGCCATAATACGCGGGCGTGGCGCCGTTTTACATGCATCACACTGTGAGCCATCACTTAAATATCGCATCACGGGGACGGCGGGATTTGATCCCACCATCGATCAAGGATCGAACGCGTCAGGGATCACCCCGTGGTTTCTAAAAGGATAAATTTTATAAACATGTGCTTAATCTCGCCCATCTCCAAAATGGATGGATGGCCGGATTACCTGTTCTTCCCTGAGGATCAATGGAGACCATCCATGATCTAAAGGAAAATCTGAGCTCGATCGAGCTCAGATTAGGACAAAAACTTGCACACACCATCTAGCACTAATGGTAAGTTTATCCAACAGTGGAATTCTCATGCCATGACACTTTCTTTCACAAAAGGACCAACACCTCCTAAGCTTAGTGGTGAAAATTCCATACCTCTGAGGTGATCACCACCGATTGATTTCTGCCTAATCAGAGAGTTATGTTGGAAGAATGAGCACTTGAGGTTATGTTGGACCAACTCTCCCTTGGCTTTGATCCAATTGCTTCTCCTTGGGAACTTGTGTGAATGCTTGGGTGCACTCGACTTGCTCCCCCGAGGGACTGTACAAAGAGAATTGAAGTGAATTTGAGTGAAGAGGAAGTTGAGGATTCAATGGAGCTCCCCTATTTTCCAAGGAAGAAAAATTGAGAAATGCTCTTTTCAAATCCCTCTTATAAAGCTTAGGATTGCTCTCTGATGGATCCTAACACTCTCCCTTACTCAATCGACAATGAGGATGTGTGATTTGAATTGAATTAGGGGGAGTATATCTCCCCCTATGGCAATTGGATGGCCGAAGCTATGGTTATCATTTTGATCCAATTGACCATATGGAAAGGGTTTGATCTATTTGAAGTTGGCACAGTTTGAGCCAAAGAGTGGATTGGTAACCTCCCATGTGCTTCAAATTGAGTGGAAGGAGGTTTTCAAATTGGCCAATTTGAGTTATGGTTTTGGCCTTTGGATCCATTTTGGGTGCACCACCTCCATAGGGTTCACTTGACCTATTTGGAAGGTAAAGTTGATATGAAGAGAGCTTGACCAAATTCCCCATGGATTTGACAAACATTTGTTCTATGGCCTAGACAATACATTTGGCTAATTTTTAATTTGGATATGTTGGGTATGTTGAAAATAGTCATTTCAAATTGGATTTGGAGTTCATTTGATATTTGGCTCATGTTGACCCATTTAGGTCAAATAAAAATGGATTCAAAATTAATCAAACCAACTCAAGTCTATATGACCATTTTATATTTCATTTATATTGTGAATATAAATGAGAATATAAAATGAATTGAGAAAATCATGAATTTGAATTGATTTTATCATGATTTTTGAATAAGTCCTTAAGAAGGAAATTAAGGGACTAAGAAAGATTTGGACTTAGGAATTTCATTCATGGGTTTCAATCATGGATTTCAATCACATGGAGTTGATTTGAGTTTGGAGAAAATCAAATAAGATTGATTTGGGAGTTTGACTTGAAGGAAGGAAGGTGAGGAATGGTTCTAAGGCAAAAGTAAATTTTCCTAACACCCCTAAGGCATGACTTATTCCTTATGGCTAACTCTTCTAAGTCTCTAGGGCTAGGTTGAGTGTCCACCTAATCACTACATGTGTCTTAAGACTAAAGAACTCTTAAAGTCTAAGAGGAATCCTATGTCTAAGATGGAGGGGTTGAGAGCTCATCCTAAAAATGAGGTCAATAAAGGGGCCCAATAGTGACTAACAAGGAACACACGTATTGATGTTGACCAAATGATCAACAACACCAAAGATCACAAGAATTAGAAAACTATCTAGAAACAAGGAACCACGTTACTTTGGGCAAAAAATCAACACCTAGGGCTGACTATTGAGTGAATGCCGCTGGGGGACTTAAATCAACTCAAGGATAGCCAAAGATTAGTTTTATTTTTAGATTTATTTTGATGGAATCCATTGGTTTGCGATGGTCAAACTGAGAAGGACCTCATCCAGACTTTCTCAACCAAAAGGAGTAGCTTTCCAACCGATGGGAGAACTATCCGACCAAAAGAGTGTCTTTCAGTTTGCGATGATCAATTTAGGGGAAGAAAGCTCGGGGACTCACATCTACCACTACAAAAGACAACTGAGGTGATCAGTTGTTTTGGGCAATAAATTGAACCCGACCTAGGACTGACTATTGAGTGAATGCCGCTGGGGGCCTTAATTCAACTCAAGGATAGCCAAAGATTAGTTTCATTTTTAGATTTATTTTGATGGATTTAGTTGGTGTGGTTCAAACCGAGGGACCTCATATTAGCCAAGACCTATCTCGATGATAACCAAAGGGAGTAGCTTGATGGGTGAGCTATCACCAAAGGAGTTATTTGCAATGATCAATTCAAGGAAAGAAAGATGGGACTCACATCTTCCACTACAAAAGATCGGGTGATTTTTTTTGGGCAAGAATGGTTGCTCAGTTTGTCCATGCTAAGAAGAATGCATCATAGTCTTACATCTTCCAAAGGATGATGGTAACTGCCGATTAAAAATAGATTGAACCCACCAAAAGGTGAATATGAAGTGAGTACCAAGGATTTATCTCAACGTCCTATAGTGAGTTCTCGACACGCCTCTAAAGATAGGATGGCTTGAAAAAGTGGCCCTTTGGGATTGAATTCTAATCCACAAGGAATTAATTTGTTTATTTATTTTAGTTTATTTTATCATGGACTTAGTTCATGAGGATCAAACAGAAGGAGCTTATATCGCCTAGACTTATCTGATTTATGAATAAGGGAGAATTTGCATATCCACTAAACAAATTCTCCAATTTGTGGGTGGCTACTAGAAAGGGGACAATCCAAGAGTAACCAGTAGTAATTGGGTCACAAAGGACATAATCCAAATAGAATGCCCATAGGGAGGAGCCACTAATGGCTTAATCCAACACCGGAAAAATGACATGGCTAATATATCAAATAGGTATCTGTCCAACTCAATGAGAAAGGGACAAGATCTCAAGAGTGGTGTACTCAGTGAGACATGATTAACATCAACCAACATGGTGCCCATCGGTTGCAATAATCAACCAAGGAAGAAAGCTTGGGACTCACATTGTTTTTATAATAATTGATTTTAGATAGTCTATCTAAATAGCCATCCGATAATGAAAGTGAATGCCACTGAGGGACTTACATCGACTCAAGCATAGTCAAGAGGAAAGGAGCCTCTAGGGAACTTACCCTAAACCTCAAATATACTCAACCTAGCATGGTAGTTCAAGAAGAAAGTATGGACTCACATCTTCTTAAGCAAAGTCAACATGAGGTATTTACCGAGTGAAGCCTACCATACTAACAAGGCCATTGGTTTGTAATGATCAAGTTAGGAAGAAAGCAGGACTCACATCTTCCAACAAATGCCCACTATGGTGACATACGGGTAGCATGTAGACCAAGAGCAACCAATGAGTGAGTGCCACTCCCACATCAAAATAGCCTAAGATAAAAGATTTGTTTATTGTGTATGTGTTAACAGGAATAGGATGCCTTGGGTTCTCACACCTATCCCTAACACACCTGGGAGTTTGATGAAAGAAAAGGATTCCATTAAGAAATGACTTTCATAAAAAATGTGCTATAACAAGATGCCTCTTCTCTCACACCTATTCTAATAGCATTTGGAGGTTGTGTTTGTGATGTGAAAGAGGATGATGTCACTGGGGACTCTTACACCCACCCCACATGATTCACAAGACAAATAAATAATGCTTCAAAGAAGAGAAGATTTGATGAATGGAATTAGAATTTTGTTCTTTTATTAACAATTATTTTCAAACATGATTTGTATCATGGGTAATATTTCTTTAGGTAGAGCCCATTAGTTGGAAGTGTTCCCCTTTACAATTAATAAGTTGATAAGATCCTCCTTGGTAGGCCTTCTATAAGCATGGGCCTTCCCAAGTGGGTTCAAACTTGCCTCCCATCTTTGAACAACAATTGATCTTCTTAGACTAACACAAGTTCTCCTACTTGGAAAGACCTAAGTCAAATGCCTTGTTGTGAGCTTGAATCATTTTGGCTTTGCAAAGACGCCATAGGTGACTTTCCTCCAAACCTTCGAGCTCTTCTAACCAAACATTTGCGCCTAAGTGATCTTGCTCCCAATGCTATCCTTAGTGATGGGAGTTGAACTTCTAAAGGTTAAAAGCTTCATACACTAAGAAAAATGTTGGAGTCGATGTTACGTATTGCTCTTAATAGCCCATACCATAATCATTTATTGTCATCAAGAGTTTTCTTCAATATTTGGATTAGAGTTATGTTGAATGCCTCTACTAAGCCATTTACTTTGGAGTAGTAGATAGTAGAGTATCTCCAATTTAAACTGTGTCTTCTGGCAAAGTTGTTGATCTTCATGCTTTTGAATGTAGTACCATTATCAGATATAATTCATCGAGGCACCTTGAACCTATATACGATATGGTTCTTAAAAAAAGGCACATTGGTATGACCTCTCTGAGTGGGATGGCTTCCTCCCACTTGGAAAAGTAGTCGGTGGCAGCTAGAATGAACCGGTGACCTTTGGAAGAAGGAAGATTGATCGGACCTACAATGTCGGTACTCTAACACTCAAATGGCCATGAGGCTAATATTGGGTGTAGAATGTTGGGTGGTGTGGTGGAAATTTTTAACATTCCCACGTTGTCCTCTTCATCATCATCTTATTTCTTTCCTTTCTGTGGTGGAAAGAAGAATAAATGAAAGAGAAGAACACATGGGAATGTAAAATCACCTTGGTAGAATGCCACACAGATTTGCAGATGTACTTATTAAGGTGATCAGGTATGACATTGAGGAGAGGTGTACTATGTTGAAAGATAGAGGTCACCATCCTACAATGGACCTAATCACCAAAATAAGGACTCCTAAGGACATTGGGTCTTCGAGGTGTACCAGAGATTCTTCCCCTACTTTACATGGAAAAGTAAAGTAGGATTTATTTTAAACTGGGTTTGTTAAGTTCCCTATGAGCAAGCCCCCATAGTTAATTACAACCTAAGGAATAAGGATTTCTTAGGAAAACTCTCGATTAAGGTAAATGATTGTTGTCTCTAAAGATTTCAATAGAAAAAGAACTATTAATCGATTGGTTCAATTTTTTTTGAAGATCAAATGGGACAAAGAGAGATTTATTATCAAAGCCAAATGGAGATAAGTAGGAGATGCCCACGATACTAGGAAACCTAGTGATTATCTCAAACTATCCTTTGATTGGGCTTTACATTTTTGAAATTGATTTAATTTATTTGAGTAGAATTTTTCAATAAAATGCTAGGGCTTATAATTCCATAATACAAGGTTATGGAAATGCCTAAGAGGTGAGAATTTATGCTTAGGGCTAACAAAAGGGAGAATCAACCTCAG
Organism: Cymbidium sinense; assembly: GCA_021442155.1. NCBI lineage: Eukaryota > Viridiplantae > Streptophyta > Magnoliopsida > Asparagales > Orchidaceae > Cymbidium > Cymbidium sinense. The sequence continues at coordinate 72,779,769 of CM038233.1, forward strand.
AACTTAAATCTAGGGAGCTTTGGCGAGGGCCGAAAGCACAACCTAAATCTATGATAAAAATGGATATTTGGTTTGCCTCCACAAGAGAGGATAAATCACCCGACTGCTTGGACTTACAACCACCTGGGGGTGGCCGCCAACTAACAACTCCTATCATTTTAAATTCATGTAGGCAAGTCTTATGCTTATGGAACATAGTTAGGCTGTTATTCATTTAGAAAGAGACTAAGTCCTTAAACTTCCACTCCCTAAAGAGACTAGATCATGTAAAAGGCATGCTTCAGATGACCTAAATTTAATGCAATTTAAATTTCATTTTTATTTTCATTTTTGGACAATCATTTTGGCTCAGGCTAATAGGATTCATATGCCTAATGCATGAGAAATGAGATTATGGGCCAAAATCGTGAGAAGGAATGGTGTGTTTACCATGGCTCTCATGCCAAATTTCTCAGGAAGGTGGAAACCATCAATCAAGAGTGAAACAAGATGTATTTTGCATGATGTTATAAAGAAATACTCATCCAACTAAGGAGTTTCTAATTCTTTTATCTTGATTTTAAACCTAAGCTTTAGGTAAGGTTATGAGTTCTTTATTTTTAGTTCTGAGTTGTTAGATTTGGTAAAAGATTTATTTTTCCCTAAGAGCCTAATCATCATCCAGGCCATACATAAAGCGGAATAAACTAGGAAAAGGATGTCACTTAATGCATAAGCTAAACAAATCATCAATCAATTTATAATGCTAAGCACAAAAGAATAAGAGGCCAATTGTGGTCGGGCACCACCACACAAATTAGAAAAAAAAATTGGGTAGCTGAGCTCTACCCTTATACAACCCAGATTACAAATGAATTAAATACAATTAAGCAACAAACTCATTGTTATGGGGGTCTTCAAGCTTCATTTCTTCATTCTTCTTTTCTTCTTTCTTCTTCTTTTTTTTTCATACTTCTTTAGTTCTTTCTTTTGGATGGTTGGAAGGTGGATGCTCCAAAGGCTTCACGTGGTGCATAAAGAAAAGCTTTATGACCAACGCTCATCCTAATCCCCATAACAATCATTCTAAAATCCAAATTGCACAAATTTATATTAAAAGGAAAATAAAATCTAGCTAACATATGCAAAACAAAGGTTAGCTAAACAAGCCACACAAATCCCAAGCATGTATATTGGACTTATCACCCCACATGTGGGTGACTAAGTCCACCTGGCCTATTGGATTATGCTTAGGGGTATAAGTACCTGCAAGGAAAAGTATTTATATTTTTATTACAACGCCCCTTAAGCATAATCTCCTGTAGAAAATAATGGTTAGACTAAGATTGTCCTACCATTCGTTCTACAAGCATACATCCTAACAATAAGTCTAAAACATATATCACAAAATAAAAAGCAATAAAATCATGCACCACAACCTAAAGCTAGAAGTGGTGACTTAGCCTAATGTGTGCTTTAAAGGTTTGTGTGGTATGCTTAGCTATGGCTTTAAATTAGAATTTTCTAAGTGTGAAGCATGTTCAACTTAGAGGAGGGTTTCATTTAAATTGTTTAATTATTTTGGATTGATTTTATTTCATGTTTTGATTATGTTCAAATGAATCTTGCAATTAATTACTAAGTTATAAAGAGGAAAGAGAAGATGACTTCTCTTTCCTTCCTAACCTAAGTAATTTCTAAAGTAGATTAATATTTTTAGTTTTAATCCTAAGTTTAGATGAACTCTAAACAAATCCTTTCAAGAAAGGCATTTTAAGATTAAATAAAATGAACCAAATTCACAAAACATACATCACTTCATTTCTTTCCCAACATGTATAACATGCATATGGATGAGTCTAAGCATATCTATACATACAAATGAGAAAGTTTAATACACTTTATGATGCATGCTAAAATTCATTTAAGAAAATTTGAAAGTTTATGATGCATGGTTTTCATTAAGTAGAAAAGGGATTTTTATCCAATTTTCACATGCACACATGAAAGTAGGAAATGCATAAGTGAGTACAGTGCCATTATTTATAAGAGGTGTAAGGTATAAAACTTACTTAGGGCTATTTAAAGTCTCGTAATCTCGGGGTTGTCTAGACTAATATATCACTTTCCTTAAATACAAACATGTGTACAAAAGAAATGAATGGAAAAGAAAGAATGCAAATATTTGTTTTAGTTAATTTATTTTGTTTATGCAATTTATACATGCAAGCATAGGTATCTTTCTTATGTGATAGTATAGGAATGAATAGAATATGAAATTAGGCAAGTGTTAGGTCCTTTTCAAATGAACCACACATCTTACCAAATCATATTCAAAACTATACTAAAGAGAAGAAGGAAAACCTACACTAAGCACATATATCTTACTCACATGCAAAATTATAATTAAAGATAAGTAGCACACTTTCAATTTTGATATTTGATTCATATATTTTGAAAATAATTTGAATTTAGTAGTGATAATAGCCACTCATATTTCTACTTTAACACATATACAAATTTGACATAAAGTAAACATTTTCATTTTAAATTTGAATTTTGAAAAAGTATGAATGCATGAAACCACATGACACATATTTAGCATGTTTGGGGAAAGAATTAAAGCAATGAAATTATGTTAACACATTCACTTTAATTAAATCCTAAAGTAATCTTATAAAATAAGAAAGCTTAAAGTAAACCAAAGTCATTTAGTGTGATTTTATTTGAGTTTGAGTTTGATTTAATTTTGAAAATAGTTGAGTTTGTTGTTCCTAACCCATTCATGTGTTTGATATTTTTGTTTAATTTTTAGATGATTAGATTCATTTTGAATTTTGATTAGGTTAGGTATGAATTAAACAAGTTAATTAACCCTACTCCACCTTAATATAGTTAACCAAGTAATTATGAGCCAATGAGATGACATAAAATCTCACAAAGAATTTAAATTTTTAATGCACCTAGGAAGAAAAGGGCCTAATGCAATTTGGCTCATGATTAATGATTAATTAAGCTAAGGGTTTAAGTAATTTCAAAACACCCCTCACACATGAGTTGAGTTTTGATTTCCTTAAGTGAACTTAAGCTCTTGAACACCTAAGCATCTACCCAGTAAATTAATTAAGTTTTGGAAGGTTTTAGAATTTTTAGAAATTAATTAAGAGGATAATTAATGAATTAACTCTTAATTAAGAGAGGATTAAGGAAAGAAAAAGGGGGGTTTGGGGAATAGCTTAGAGGAAATACCCCATAATTATTCCCTAAGCCTCCTACTCATTGGATCAAATCTTAATCAACCTCAATCAGGGATTAAAATACTAATCAAACCTTTAATCATCCTTAATTATATAAGGAGGGTAATTAAGAAATGCATTTTCAATTCTCCTAATTAAGCCTTCAATAAATCCCACAAAAATTAGGGGAGGGAGTGGTCATCCCCTAAAACATACCCAAGAAGGTTGGGACTAATCAGAGAATTAATTAAGGGATAATTAGCAAAATAAGATTTCTATTAAAAGGCAAAATTAGAAAAAGATACAATGCAAAATCCATTTAAACTAATTTTAGAATATTCTAGATTGAATTATCTTTCAGTTGAAATTTACATCATATTTTTTTAATTTTTATTGAGGGAGATATGAATATTTGAAACTTAGGGGATTAATTAAAATTAATTAAATCCCTACTAATCCCCTTAGCTCACAGCATGACACACGGTGGCGGCGGTCAGTGTGCTTTACACGCATCACACCATGAGCCATCCACGTAAATGTCACATCAGGGCGGCGGCGTGGCAGCGAGATGCGGTTTGATTCCTGTCATTCGATCAAGGATTGAACGGCCAGGGATCATCGCGTGGCTTTAAACGGGAAAAATCAATTCTAAATGTGCGGTTAATCTAGATTGTCCATCCAAAATGTGTGGATGGACGGCCAGGATTCTCCGAGTTCTTTCGTGAGGATCAATGGAGATCATCCATGATCTAAGAAAAGATCTGAGCTCGATTGAGCTCGGATTGGAATGAGACTTTACCTACACCATCTTATGGTAATGTTAAGCCTATCCAATAGTGGAATTCTCATGCCATGAACATTTTGTTCACAAAGGACCAACACCTCCTAAGCTAAGTGGTCGAAAAATTCCATACCTCAACGAAGGTGATCACCTGTGCTCGAGCTCAATGAGGTAGCTTTGTCTAGCGGAGACGAAGCCTTATTGAAAGTTTCAAGCCTTGGGGTTGAGTAGATCTCTCTATGGACCAACACCTCTTCTCCTTGCTTGCGACTTTGATCCAATTCAACCTCTGCTTGCTTTGGGAACTTGAATGAGAGCTTAGGTGCACTCGACTTGATCCTCTAAGGGAGTGTGCAAAGGTAATTAAAGTGAATTTGAGTATGGAAAAGTTGGGAATTGAGATGAGCTCCCCTATTTTCTAAGGAAGAAAATCGAGAAAGGCAAGATTTAAATCCCTCTTAGAAAGCTTGGGTATGCTCTCTGATGGCTCCTAACACTATCTAGGGCACAATTAACAATGAGGATCATGAATTCCAATGGAATTAGGCGGAGTATATCTCCCCCTATGACAATTAGACAGCCAAAGCATGTTTTACCATTTTCATCCAATTGTCCATATGGAAAGGGTTTTTTAGGCTGTTTGAATTTGGGACATGGTCAGTTTGAGCTTTGAGTGGATTGGTAACCTCCCATGTGCTTGAAATCAAGTGGAGGGGGGTTTTTGAATTGGCCAATTTGAGCTAGGGGGCCTTATATTTTTTACTTTAGTTATGGATGTTCTTACTAGGCTTTTACAAGAAGATATACCTTGGTGTATGCTTTTTGCTGATGACATTCTTCTTGTTGATAAGACTAGAGAGGGAGTCCAAGAGAAACTTGAATTATGGAGGTAAACTTTAGAGTCTAAAGGTTTTCATTTAAGTGGATCTAAAACTGAATATATGGAGTGTAATTTTAGTTGTAGAAGTTCTAGTGGTAGTGTTGTGACATTAGGTGAACAAGTCATTAATAAGAGTGAGCGATCCAGATATTTAAGCTCTATTATTCAAAATGATGGTGAAATAGATGGAGATGTTATTAGTAGAATTCAAGTTGGATGGTTGAAGTAAAGGAATGCATCTGGCCTATTGTGTGATAGAAAAGTTCCACTTAAACTTAAGGAAAAAATTTAAAAGATGGTGGTAAGACTTGCAAAGACTTATGGTGCAGAATGTTGACCAATAAAAGAGAAGCATAAAACTAAGTTAAGTGTTACAGATGAGGATGCTCGTGTGGATGAGGTTTTACTCTTAGAGATAAAATTTAAATGAGTATGAGAAAAGTTGGAGTAGAGGAAAATAAGATTAGAGAGTCGACTTAGATGGTTTGGCCACATAAAGCCACCGTCCATGACCGATTAGGAGAGTAGATGATTAGAATTGCCTTATGTTAAGAAAGGTAAAGGTAGACCTAAAAGACTTGGTTAAGATGTATAAAAATGACCTTAGTATACTTGAATTAAATGAGAATTTGACACATAATAGGACACAATGGAGACAAAGGATTCATGTAGCCGACCCCACTTAGTGGGATAAAGGCTTGTTGTTGTTGATTTTGAAAAGAGAGATTTCCATTTAACAAATTTGGGTATGTAAGATGGAAATCAATTTTGTTTCATTTTTCAAATTTGTATTTTCATGTGTGATTATTGCTTTTTGAAAGAGGAAATTCCAACCTAATCATATATGGAATATGTTAGGTGGCATTTCAAAATAATGTCATTTTATTTGGAAATGAGATTTTCATTCAATAAATTTGGGTATATTGAATGGAGATGTTAATATGTGCTTTTTGAAATTTTATTCTTGATTTTAATTAGAAATGCAACCTTCATTTAATAAATGTGGGTATATTGAATGGAGAGGTTCATATGTGTTGTTTGAAAATTTATCTTTGATTTGGAAATGAAGCTTCCATTCAATAAATATGGGTATATTGAATGGAGAGGTTCGTATGTGCTTTTTGAAAGTTTATCTTTGATTTTGATTGGAAATAAAACTTCCATTCAATAAATGTGTGTATATTGAATGGAGAGGTTTCATATGTGCTTTTTGAAAAGGTCAAAATTATAATCTTAAGACATGTGGAATGTGTTGAGTGGAATTCCAAAGTTGTGATTTTGCTTGAAGATGTAACATCCATCCAACACATTTGAATGTATTGAATGGAAAGGCCCATCTTCAAATTTTATGCTTTTGAAAACATGATTGTTGAAATTTTATTTTTGGAAAGGAAGTCTTCATCAAAATGAATTGAGAAGAAGATCATTTGTGCTTTTAAAAAAATATGAGTGTTGGTTTTATTTTTGAAATGTTTCTACATGTAACGATTGTAAAAAATTGTTAAATGTAGTGTGAATATTTTATTAAGTGTATTTTGAAAAAGTGCTTTTGAAAAGCAAGACTTTCATGAAGGATTTATTTTATCTTTATTTTTAGAATTAACCTTTCCTTACCATAAAAATGGTAAGGAGGAAGTCTTCGATCACTAAAACTTAAAGATATTGGCTAGCTTAACTTAAGCATGAAATAAGCTAAGTGCCAACAGAAAGAAAGATAGTCTTGGATTTACACAAAAGTATAAACCCACTATCGATACTTGGAGACAACGATCATTTATCAAAGATGGAGACATGAACCATCCCCAGCTGAGTCGCCAGAAAAATCTGTGGTGAAAATTATTCTATACATCTCCGCCTTCATCTATCTCCCTTTTCTTTTTAGGGAAAAGAAAGATAAATAGAAAACAAAAATATATAAAATACATCTTATTATGATGCCACGTAGATCCGCAGATGTTCTTATTAGGTGATCAGTACCACATTGTGAGAGGTGTACTATCTCGGGCAAAAAGTCACCACCCTACAATGGACCTAATCACCTCAATAAAGACTCCTAAGGACTATGGGTCTTCGGATTGTACCAAAGATTCTTCTCCTACTTTACATGAAAAAGTAAAATAAGGTTTATTTTAAACTGGATTTGTTAAGTTTCCTACAACAGAAAGCCCCTCATAATTAATTACATCCTTAGAATAATCTCGATTAAGGTAAATTATCATTGTCTCTAAAGATTTCGAAAAGATAAAACTATCAATTGATTAGTTTATTTTTAAAAAGCCAAGGGGGATCGATCGAGAAGAGGGAGTTCTTATTAAAGTCAAATGAAAATAAGTAAGGGATGCTTAAGATACTAGGAAGCCTAGTAAGCACCCCAGATTATTCTATTATTGGGCTTTACATTTTTGAAATTGAATTAATGTGTTTGAATTGAATTTGTATTAGAATTCTAAAACTTATGTTTCCATGACACAAGATCATGGAATTTCCTAAGAGGAGAGGATTTATGTTTATAGCCCATAATGGGAAAAAGCAACCTCCGAACCTAAATCTAGGGAGCTTTGACAATGGCCAAAAGCACGACCTAAATCTAAGGCACAAAAATGGGTATTTGATTTATCTCCACAAGAGAGAATAAATCACCCGACTGTTGGACTTACAACGCCTGGGGGGTGGCCGCCAACTAACTCCTCCTACGATTTTAAAATATGTAGGCAAGTCATATGTTTATGCAAGATAGTAATATTATTATTTATTTAGAATGAGACTAAGTCCTTAAACACACTCCCTAAAGAGACTAGATCATGTAGGGCATGAATTCATGACTTAAATCTAATGCAAATTTTTATATGTTTTATTTTTATTTTGGACAATCATTTGACTCGTATAGGATTGTTTATGCCTAATGCATGAAATTAGATTATGGGTCAAAATCAAGATAAGGAGGTGTGTTTCTAACATGGCTCATAGTCAAGCAAGTTCTCGGCAAAGATGGAAGCCTCCAATCAAGAGTGAAACAATATGCTTTATGCATGATGTTAGAAAAGAAAGTACACATCAAAGGGTGGGTTACTAATTCTTTTATCTTGATTTTAGCTTAAGCTTTAGGTGAGGTTATGAGTTATTTATTTTTAATTTTGAGTTGATTAATTTGGCAGAAGATTTATTTTTTCTTAAGAGCCTAATCATCATATAGGTCATATATCAAGCAAGGAAGAAACTAAGAAAACATGTCATTTCTAATACACAAGCTAAACAAAATATCGAATATTTTATAAAGCTAATGCAAAAGAATAAAAAGATTATTTGTGGTCACCACCGACAAACCCTGAAAATAAATAAATGAAATTATACCCTTATACAACCCGAATTATAAATGAATTAAATACAATTAAGCAAGAAATTCATGTTATAGGGGTCTTCATTTCTTCTTTTCTTCTTTCTTCTTTTCTTTTTTTTTTCTTTTCTTCTTTCTTCTTTCTTCTTTTGGTTCCTTCTTTTGGATGGTTGGAATGTGGTTGCTCCAAAAGCTTCACATGGTACATAAGATGAGATCTTATGACCAATGTTCATCCTAATCCCCTATAATAATCATTCTAAGAATCCTAATTGCAAAATTACATGAAAAGGAAAAGTAAATCTAATTAACACCTATAAAATAAGGATTAGTTAAACAAACCATATAAATCTCAAGCATGTATATTGGAATTAACACCCCACACATGAGTAATCAAGTCCACCTGACCTATTAGATTATGCTTAGGGGTATAAGCACCTGCACAACAAAAGTATTTATATTTTTATTTATTACAACACCCCTTAAGCACAATCCCTTACATAAGGGAATGATTAGACTAAATCATCCTACCATTCAGTCTACGCATAAACACCCTAACATCCGTGACTATCATCACAACCTCTATCCCAAAAAAAGCTGGACTTACCTAATGTGTGTGTCATTTAAGATTTGTGTGACATGCTCAGCTATGAGTTTATGGTTTAAATTTTTTAAGTATGAAAATATTCAACTTAGAGGATGGTTTCAATTTAAGTTGTTTAGTTATTTTGGGTTAATTTTATTTTATATTTTTTATTTGGTTTAGGTGAATCCTACAATTAATTACTAAGTTGTAAAGAGAGGGAAAAGAGAAGAGAACTTCTCTTTCCTTTCCTACCATAAGTAATTTCTAAAGTAGATTTATGTTTTATTTTGTTTAGTGAATGTTTTCTTATATTTTTTAATTAATCCTAAGTTTATAATAACTCTAAATAAACCTATTAAAAAAGAATGACATTTTAAGATTAAGTAAAGTGAATTAATATCACAAACACATATCACTTTATTCTTTTCCAACATATATAACAAGCATATGAATGAATCCTAAGCATATCTATAAATACAAATGGGAATGTTTAGCACACTTTAATGATGAATGTTAAGTAGTGTTACTTAAAATAATTTAGATGCTTTATGGTGCATGATTTTCATTAGGTAGAAGAGAGGGATTTCTTTTATCCTTTATTCACATGCACATGTGTATGTATGAAAGGCATAAGTGATACGACACGATTCTTAGCACCAGGGGTGTAAGGTATAAGACCTAGTTAGGGCTACTTAAAGCCTCGCAACCCCGGGATTGTCAAGACTAATATACCACTTTTCTTAAATACATATGCATGTACAAAAAAATAAATGAAAAAAGAAAGATGAAAAAGTTTATATTTATTTAATTTTTGGTTTGGTTGTTTAATTTGTATGTGTGATGTGAAATTCCTTCTTAAGTCATGAATAGGAGTGGATAGGAATAGATTTGAGCAAGTGTTATGTCCTTTTCAAATAAACTATACACTTTGTCAATCATATACAATTCTATGTTAAGAAAGAGAGGGAGAATCAAAGCCACATAATAGATATCTTTATATTTCTCACATACAAGCTTATAAATAATTATAAGTAGAATACCTTCCAGTTTTGATATTTGATTTATAAATTTTGAAAATAATTTTGAATTTAATAGTGATAATAGTCATTCATATTCTTACTTTAGTCAAAACATGCAATTTGACATAAAGGAAATATTTCATTTTAATTTTGATTTTTAAAAGGAATGAATACATGATTTTCATATGATATACACATTTAGCATGTTAGGAAAGAAATAAAGTGATGAAAGCAATGTAAATTCATTCATATGATATACACATTTAGCATGATTTTTAAGATGATGAGTTTTTTAAAAAAAAAAATTTAAAAAGTCAATTTTCAAGTATAAATACTCCTAAAGGGATGGGGGAAATCGCACCTCTTCCTTTCTCCCTTAGTGCGCTCCACTAATCTATATGACGGTGCATGACCCCCCACATAAGCTCCAGTTCTTCCCAGTCCCGGGGTTTGAAACTGACTTGGTTAGGCGACACGTATCCCAAATTCAGGCTCAAGTGTGCTTTCAGGTTTTTCCAACTTTCTCTAAATCCTGGAATTCTTCATTGACCTGTATGACGGTGCGTGACCCCCCTCGCAGACTCCAATTTTTTCCGATCCCGGGATTTGAAACTGACCTGGTTAGGTGGCACGTATCCCAAATTCAAGCTCAAGTGTGCTTTCAGGTTCTTCCAACTTTCTCTAAATTCTCGAATCCTCTAATGACCTGTATGACGGTGCATGACCCCCTCGCAGGCTCTAGTTCTCCCTAGTCTTGGGGTTTGAAAATGACCTGGTTAGGCGATGCGTATCCCAAATTCGGGCTCCGGTGTGATTCTAGGATCCTTCATTTTTTTTAAGTAAAAGTTAAAACTATCTTGGATATGTGGTGCATAAACCACTTTCACAGGGTTTGGTTTTATCTCTTATGCATGTTAAAGCTTTTTTATAAAGTCCAAAATGATAACACATATATCCTTTTCGGGACTTTGACTTTAAAAGGATTTTGAATTATATATATCTCATATGATTTTTGGTATGCTTATATCTTGAGACTTTTGCCTTCTGAGATTTTTGATGTACATGTACCTTTTGAGGCTTTCACCTTCTGAGGTTTTGATGTACCTGTATTGAGGCTTTTGCCTTCTGAAGATTTTGATGTATCTGTACCTTCCGAAGCTTTTGCTTTCTAAGGTTTTGATGTAACTGTACCTTCTGAGATTTTTGATGAGTGGAGACTCTGTCAACCACTTACTCTCTTGGAATCTTTCTAGTGAGGTCTTGTCCACTACTAGCTTCCTATCGAGGCTTCCTCATGGGCATGCCTTTAAACGGTGGAATCCATAAAGTATTTTTAACATATCTGAGATTGTTTGTCAGAGTGTTACTCGGTGACATTTAACCTATGTGGAAGAAGTCAATTATTTTAACTCTCATTCGAGGTTATTTTGTCAAAGTGTTACTCGATGACGTTAACCTATGTGAAAAAGGTAAATATTTTGATTCTTCCGAAATTATTTATCAGAGTATTACTCGATAACGTTAACTTGTGTGGAAGACATCAAATCAAAACATCCGTTTGAGGTTGTAGCCAAATTTGCTCCTTGATCTTTACCTTTTTCATGAGTATGATTGAAGAATTACAATTTGCAAAGCTATCTCTCTTTTTTTTATCAATGTTGAAATTACTCCCCATCATTGACTTGTTTCTTAAACTGATAATCAATTAGATATCCATAATATTGATTTAGATGATCTTTTGAGATTAAAGGTTGCCCCCAGTTTCTGATAAGAACTGAAGGATCAGCATTTGATGTTTCTTCATTCTTCGTATATATTATTCCGAAGTAGAATTTTTTCTATCATATAGATGGCATTGTTCTCAACTTGAAGTCAGATTGTTAACCATTGTGAAGATGTAAAGGAAATATTTCTTACAGACAGTATCAATTGGTTGTGTGCTAGAAAATAAATTACGGCAGAATAAAACTTCCGTCTTAGCTTTGTTGGAAAATCCAACACACACACAAATAATTGAAAAGAGAATGAGAAACTCAAAAATTTTTCATGAAAACCCTAAAAGAGAAGAAAATCAATCATACCAAAAAAATGCTCTACTATATATCTTTGAAATATAAAATTTAAGTTTTCTTGATAATGAGATTACAAGATTTTATGTCAAAAATCTTGACAATGAGAATTTCAGAATCATGTTACAACAACTACGCGAATAGTTATCAGAAGGTTATTGATGTCCATCTACAAAAAAACAATATGATCGACGACAACGGTGGTGATGACAAACTTCAAACTTATAGCTCTCTCACAGCTTTCTCTCAAGTTCACTTCTAGCTCCTTCCTCCCCCTTATGACAAGAATGGGGTCCTATTTATAGGATTCTGATCATTGTAGCTAAAATCCCAAAACACTTCATTGAACATTTATATCGATTCATTTGATTATAAATAATTTTTTGGTAATTTGACTATTCGAACAATCTTCGATTTGAGAGATATTAGGCTCGTTAGATACATCTCATCGAGCAGCTCGATTCAACTATAAGCATGTCAAATTTGGAAGTCGTTTGACCATTCAATTAGTGTCTCAAAGTTTTTAAGTATAGCATTTGGGCTTAATTCGAGCTCATTTGGGCTCTACTTGACTCGATTTTAGTGACATTGAACTTGTCTTATTGAGACATTTAATTTTATTATATAAAATAACATATGTGCATTATTTTAAAATTTTATGCATGATATATCAATATATATAAAACCTCTCTCTCCCCCTATATCTTCCTCCCTTTACACCACCTTTTTGTCCTCCCTCACCCATCTTCTATCAGGAGATTATTATATGTATCTAAATTCAAATAAGATTATGTGAAGCTCAATCAATACATCTATTATTAGCTATGTTATATATTGTTATATGTAATATTAATTACATGTACATAACAATACACAACACTTCACAACCAATATATAACAATGAGAGGAAATATCACATGACATTATATTATTGACATCTTGACATAAAAATATATTCAAACTCCGCATACAATAAATTTACCTTTCTATCATTTCTCTTTGAAATATTTTAATTTAATTTCATTATAACATTATTTACAGTTAATGGGTGCCCAATTTCACCTTGTGTGGTAATTAGGATTCACTTTATAGAAAAATATCTCATTTTAAAAGTATACATACTATTAAAAATAAATCATTTTAAAAAAAATTTATTAATAAAACTTACAAATAAGTTGTATGGTCATAATGAATTCGATAATATAAGTAAAAAAAATAGAATATAATTATTTGAAGAAAATATTTCATATATATATATATATATATATATATATATATTGAGGGTAAACAAAAAGTTAAAAAAAAAAGTTGAAATCAGCACTTAATTTGATGAAATGAGACTGTAAACCTTTCCTCTAAAAAAATATAAGATAAATAAGTCTATATTGTCCTGATAATGGTGGAAATGCAATTAGGACAAAATTCTATCCTTAATTATAAGGTTGTTGAATATTTTGTTTACAGACCGAATTAACATTATTTGTGTGTTGATTATATAACAAACTTTTTACAGAGTTTATAGGCAAATTCAATTTTGTTGAACAATTTAAAATTTGCTAATTGATTGATCATAAATTCCTTATAATTTAAAAGTATTGCAAAAATAAAAATGTTTTGGTTTTTAATGCAAAAATATGTTTGATATACTTAATTTACACTAATTTTCTTTCTTCTTTCACAAATATAATACAAAGTTTATAAAATATATTTAATCTCATTTATTTTGTAAAAAAAATAATTAATATTATATATTTTTGATTCATACTTCATATCCTTTCATAATTTTTTGTGTGGGAGATTAAGGATCAATTTAGAGCAGCTATAGTTTTTTTGAAAATTAATTATAAAACTATAATAAAAAAAATTAATTTTTTGAAAAGCTATTATGGGTATTACAAATATTTTTTTTGAAAAATTCAAACAATTGTTTTTTGACGGTCACCACACTCTAATATCTATTGTTCTAAAAAAATAATTTTTCACCACAAAATTTTTTAAAAAACAACTAAAAAGTTGATGACCAAATGAATGTGTGACTACATTATAAAAAATAAAGCAACTAAAAAGTTATCTCAAACACACCCTAAGAGTTTGTTTGAGATAGTTATAACTGTATTAAAAAATAGTAGTGGAACTGCTGTAAAAGGCACTATTATCTAAGATGCTACGGTGGCCTACAATTTTTATTTATTTTTAAAAAAAATTAAATCGCAATTTTCTAGCAGGGACTGCAAAAATTCAAGTGAGATCTTTCAACGTTGCATTATGACTATAGATTCTTCAAAATATTGATCTGCTACAGCAGTGCAATTTGGGAATGTCTTCCTAAACGATCCTTAAAGAATAGTTATCTTGATGGCTATCGGTCCCATGCACTATAAAAAAAAAGAAGTATAGAGTAATAATTTTAAAATAATAAAAAACGAAAAAAAAAAAAAGGGAATGTATGAATATAATAGTTAATAACAATAAAGTTATCATTATTTTTGGGTTTATAGGACGATATTTCCAAAAACTACTTTGTGCACTAAGAAATGCTCACTTCATGAAGTCATGATGGTACTAAAAAATATTTCAAGGCAATATATATATAATGATAATTTATGGCATAATAATAATGATAATAAAAAAATATAATAAAATCTTACAATTTATATTATGTTGATGGTTGAGTGTCAATAAAATGGGCTAGATAAATATTTTTTCTGAATATTTATAAAAAAATAAAAATAAAACTATGAGGCTCATATTTATTGATAAATTGGCAATGATTCAAATTTCTGAAAAAGCAAGATTATAAGCCATCGTCCAGGTACTCTGAACTGTTCCTCTTCGATGAACTGTAGGCACATTCACAGCAGATGGAGTGTGCATGGCCTCTGGTTTAGGACCGAAATTAAAATTCACTTCAAAATTATTTTAAATTTTTATTAACTTAAAATTAAAATCGATTTTCTTCATGCTCAAAAATAATTTATTCAAAATTATTTTTGTTGTGTGCTAAAAAACTTATAGTAGTAGAATAAAACTTCACATCTTAGTTTATTGAAATCAAAGACATATGATATTCAAAGAGATAAGAAACTGATTTTTACATAAAAAATCCAAAGAGGAAAACCAAGGACCTAGCCAGTAAAATATTTCACTATATATGTTTTTGAAGTACAAAGTTTTTTTTTCCTGATAAATGTTCTTTAATGACGATAACAACAACAGGTATCTGATTTAATGAAAATTTTACCGCTCTAGCGATCGGTGGTGACCGTTGATTACCGGCCGACGGACCAATAAACAATTCACGGCATTCGATGGTGGGTGACCGGCCAGAAGTGGTCGCGACGGCGATCGAGCGATACCGCATGGTAACAGCCGACGGCGCAACGGCCGACGGCAAATTAACTAAGTGGTGCCGGAAGGCGATCGATGTGGTACGACGCTCACGGCGGTATTGATGACGGTAGCGTGACGGTGCATCGTGATAAATGACCGCAGAATGGCCGAATGACGACGATGTACCGCTGTCGACGACCGTCAACTGATGGCACACTTATACATGGAGGTCCTTCAAGCATATGAGCTATCTCTTCTCTTTAGCTTGGTCTCCCCTCATGTGAAGAATAAGGGACTATTTATAGATTATAAGAGTGACACTTCTATAAATACAGGTAAAATCCAAACCACTCCATCGAACTGCTCGAAATGATTCCTTCAATCATCTGATTAAGTATTTGAATGCTCAAATGAAACCAAAATTAAGAGATCTTAAGCTTGCTAGATTCGGCTCGTCAAGACGCTCGATTTGACTATAAACACTTCATATTTAGGAGCCGATTGATATCGCAAAATTTTAATTATATTTTAAGCGCGATCCGAAGTTACTGACTCGTAATCATATCTTCAATATCGATTCAAGTTTCACTTCAGTGTCATATCGACCCCCCTATTATTTTGGATGACATTATTTATTTCATCCAAATATATATTAAATTTTTTTCAACTAAAATAACTTTACTTATTATTATGATTTGTAATTACATATGTTATATACATTAATTTATTTATTAACTAATTAATTATTAATGTTAATTTATTTGATTATATATATATATATATTGGCATTTAATTTTCAAAGAGACGGTTTTTTTTAATTAAATGTCATAATGAGGAGAGAGTTTTTTTTAAAATTAAATAGCTAGTAAACGTTAGTCATAATGAGGAGAGGGAGTTTTTTTTTTTAATTAAACGGCTAACAAATGCTAGCTATAATGAGGAGTGGAGGTTTTTATTAAAATTAAATGACATAATGAGGAGAGGGGTTTTTTTAATTAAATGATTGACAAATGCCAGCCATAATGAGAAGAGGAGGTTTTTTTTAATTAAATAGCTCGCAAACATTATCAATAATACTGAGAGAGGGATTTTTTTGATTTTTTCAATTTTTTTAATTTATTCCATTTTTACCCCTATAGTGGGTCTATAAAAACCCCTCTAGAGTCAAGTAAAAAGGCAAAGTTCCCATATACTCTAGTGTACTCTACATTAGATGAGAAATTATCTAGTTCAAGCTAATAAAAAAAAATTTCTTTGTCAAACTCGACCTTATTCTTAGAAGAAGATCATTCCTCGATCAAGAAGTTCACACGATATTTTCCCTCAAGAGAGGCATCAAGCCTCGCCGACCGACCGTGTTTGAAGGCGATCAAGCGTAGTACTCTGGCGCTCGCTTTCCCTCGAGAGAGATCAACGTCTCGCCGGACCGACCGTGGATGCGACATCAGTGTTCCGGCGAGGCTCGATTTTTCCTCGAGATAAGCCAACCGCCTCGCTCCGGACCGGATTTATAGTATCAAGGCGTAATTCATATGATGCTCCAGCTTTTCCTCGAGAGGCGCAACCGTCTAAGACCTACCGTTTGATGGATCAAGACCCGTAATTCATACCTGAGGCTCGATTTTCCTCGAGAAGCCAACTGGACCAACCGATTTTGGAGGCGGTCAAGACTCGTAGTTCATACGACAAGGCTCCAATTTTCTCTCGAGAGAGGCCAACTCTCGCCGGACACCATGTTCTGAGGTGATCAAGGCCCGCAGCTCATACACGATGTTCATTTTTCTTCAAGAGATGTCAATCCCTCGCCGATCGACCGGGTTACGGCTCATAGTTCATCCGAAGTCATTTTCCCTCAAAGAGGCATCAATCGCCCTCGTCAACCGAAGCCCGGAGAGGCTTATCAAGACCCATAGTTTATACGGCGAGGCTCCAATTTTCCTTCGAAAGAAACGTCAACTGTCCTCGTCGGACCAACCGGGTTTAGAGGCGATCAAGTCTCGTATTTTATAGAAAATTGATTTTCTTGAAACTCCAATAGTTGATAACTAAAAAGGTGGTGAGGAAGCATTAATTAGGAATTATTTCTCAGAAAACTCAGAAATTCTGGCAGATAATTTTAGAGTGTCATTCTTCATGATGTTACTTGATACCGTTAACTTATATGAAAGCAAGAATCAACTAAAAATTTTACCCATCTCGATTGTTTGTGCGTTACTATTAACGGGAAATGGTTGAATTAGAGGATTTTGACATCCGGAGTTGTTTGTCAAAACGTTAACTCGCATGAGAGAATCAATCTGCGATTTTGATTATCCGAGGTTGTTTGTCAAACTATTGTTTGATGACGTTAACCTGTATGGAAGATGTTGAACCGAATCCGCCAAGAATTTTTGACCCATCCGAGATTGTTTGTCAAAGTATTACTTGATGACATTAACCTGTACGAAAGAGGTCGAATCAAATCCACCAAGAATTTTTGACCCATCCGAGATTGTTTGTTAAAGTATTATTTAATGACATTAACTTGTGTGGAAGATGTTGAATCGAATCCATGAAGGATTTTTGATCCATCCAAGGTTGTTTCTCAAAATATTACTTGATGACAGTAACCTGTATGAAAGAGGTTGAATCGAATCCGCTAATGATTTTTGACCCATCCGAGGTTGTTTGTCAAAGTGTTACTTGATGACGCGTTAACTCAGATGGACGTAGCTCACCTTATTCTTAGAAGAAGATCATTCGCTTTATCAAGACTGCATCATAGGGCTCATTTTCCTCAAGAGAATCGCCCGTTGACCGACTCGGTTGGCGATCAAGGCCTCGTGGATAAGGTTTCCTCGAGAGAGCACCGTCTTCGACCGGACCGGCTGATTGCAATTTATCAAAGAGAGAAGAATCGCCCCGAATGACCGGATTTAGAATCATGCTGATCAATTTTGCATTTCCCTTGAGAGGCAACTCTCGTAATCACCGTGGACGCGGTCACCCATAATTCATACGTGAGGCTCATTTTCCCTCAGAGGCCAACGCCTCGCTAAAACCATTTTGAGGCGATCAAGACTCGTAGTCATACGACGGTATTTTCTCGAGAGACGCCAACTCCCCTCGAAGGTTCTAGGATCAGGCGCTCATACGGCATGTTCATTTTTGAGACGCCAATCGCCCTCGTTAAGACCGGTTCGAGGCACCGCTATAATTTGAGATTTTCCTCGAAAGAGATCAACGCTCGCCGAATCACCGTTCGAGATCAAGACCAGTTTATACTGAGGCTCCAATTTTCCTTGAAAGAACACCAACTGGCCGTCGACCAACGGGTTTAAAGCGATCAAGTCTCGTGATTTTATAGAAATTGATTTTCTTGAAACTCAATACCATAACTAAAAGGTGTGGGAAGCATTAATTAGGAATTATTCTTAAAACTCGAAATCCGCGATAATTTTAGTATCATTCTTCATGATATTACGACCGCTATAAGAAAGAGAATCAACTGAAAATTTTTTACCCATCCGAGATTGTTTGTCTGTCGCGTTACTGACATTAACGGTAAGGAAATTGGTTGAATCTATCGAGATTTCGGCCACATCCGTTGTTTGTCAGCATTATCGCTAACTCGCATTTCAGAGGCCAATCAACTCTGTGATTTTTTGACCCATCCGAGGTTTGTTTGTCAAACCATTGTTTCATGACGCAACTGTATGGAAGATGTTGAACCAATCGCCAAGAATTTTGACCCATCCAGATTGTTTGCCTCAAAGCATTACTGATTAACTTTTACGGAAGAGTCTAATCAAATCCACCAAGAATTTTGACCCATCCGGAGATTGTTTGTTAAAAGTATTATTTAATGACATTAACTTGATGGAAGATGTTGAATCTACGAAGATTTTGATCCATCCAAGCTCAAAATATTACTGGCGACAAGAACTGCGGAAAAGAGGTTGAATCAATCATTAATGATTTTTGACCCATCCGGTTGTTGTTTGTCAAAGTGTTACTTGATGACGCACAGATGGACGTAGCTCATTCTGTCTTAGAAGAAGATCATCGCTGATCAAGACTAGCTCATATCACGCATTTTCCCCCTCAAGAGAGGCATCAACCGCCCCGTTAGACCGTGTTTGAAGGCGATCAAGGCTCGTGGTTTACTGGCGAGGCCCCGCTTTTCCTCGAGAGGCATCATCATCCTCGCCGGACCAGTTTGGATGCATCAAGACCCAGTTCATCACGGGCGAGGCTCTGATTTTCCTTGAGAGAAGCGCCAACCGCCCTTGGACCACCGGATTTGTAGCATCAAGTGTCTGTAATTCATACTCGGCGATGCTCCGCTTTCCTTGAGAGGCGCCAATCTCCTCGTACCACTACCGGGTTTGGATCAAGACCCATAATTCATACGTGAGGCTTTTTCCTCGAGAGAGGCCAACCGCCTCGCTGACCAACCGATTTTGAGGCATCAAGACTGTAGTTCATAACGAGTCTCTTTTTCTCGAGAGGCGCCAACTCCCTCGACCGAATTTAGGTTCGATCAAGGCCCGTAGCTCACGATGTCTGATTTTTCTTCAAGAGACGCCAACCGCCCCAGACCGGGTTCGAGGCAATCAAGGCTCATCCTATACAAATGAGGTTCATTTTCCCTCGAAGAGGCATCAAGCCCTCGCCGAATCAATCGCCCCAGGGTGATCAAGACCCGTAGTTTATACGCTGAGGCCCCAATTTTCCTTCAAAGAACGCCAACTGCCTTGGACCAACCGGGTTTAAAGCATCAAGTCTATTTTATAGAAAATTGATTTTCTTGAAACTCCACAGTTGATAACTAAAAGGTGGTGGGAAGCATTAATTAGGAATTACCTCTAAAACTCAAATCGCGATAATTTTAGAGTATCATTCTTCATGATATTACGCACTTAACTTATATGAAAGCGAGAATCAATCCGTGAAAATTTTTACCCATCTGAGATTGTTTGTCAAAGTGTTACTTGATGACATTAACGTGTATGAAATTGGTTGAATCGAATCTATTGAGGATTTTTGACACATCCGAGGTTGTTTGTCAAAGTGTTACTTGATGACGTTAACCTGCATGGAGAGGTCAATCAATCCAACAAAGATTTTGACCCATCCGGTGGTTGTTGTCAAACTATTGCTCATGACGCAACTGTATGGAAGAGGTTGAACCGAATCCGCCAAGAATTTTTGACCCATCCGAGATTGTTTGTCAAAGTATTGATGACATTAACTGAACGAAAGAGGTCGAATCAAATCCACCAAGAATTTTTGACCCGTCAGATTGTTTGTTAAAGTATTACTTACATTAACTTCGTGAAGAGGTCAATCAATGAAGGATTTTGATCCATCCAAGGTTGTTTCTCAAAATATTACTTGACAGAACTCATATGAAAGAGGTTGAATCAATCCGCTAATGATTTTGACCCATCCAGGTTGTTTGTCAAAGTGTTACTTGATGACGTTAACCTGTATGGAAGAGGTCGAACTATTGTGTGCTAGAAAACTTATAGCAGTAGAATAAAATTTCACGCCTTAACTTCATTGGGAAATCCAGCATACACATATATTTGAAGAGAGAGCAAGAAACTCCGGGATTTTTATGTGAAAAAATCCCAGAAAGAGGGGCAAAAATCACGAGGCTTAGCCCAGTAAAAATGTTCCACTATATATCTGTTTTGGAATACAAAGTTTAAATTTTCCCGATAACGAATTACAGAGTTGTAGTGAAAAGCCCAAAATGAAAATCTCATAATCGTAACAAATGCAGAGAGCCAAGAATAGTTATGGGCGGTGATGGTGAACGGTCGCCGTGATGATCCGTCATATCTGGTGGTGGTGACCTATGATACAGACCAATAATAAGGTGGCATCCAGTGGCGGGTGCCACTGCGACTAATGGACCGGCGACGGTGGCGATCCGCACGACCCGCATGACCGGAGCGACTGTAATGATGACCGGCGGTGGTTTGCCGACAATGATCGGATAATGATCGACATATACGCTGATAAGGTAACACCACTGGCGGCGGCGATCGCACGATGATGATCTACGCGGCGAATGTGGTCAACCAGCGGCGACCAACAACGGCGGTATACCAGGCGATCAGCAGCGACGTGCACGAAATCTGGGCGCAAAGCTAAGACCGGCGGCCTAAGATTATAACCATGACCGTGGTCAAGCAGTGACCAAGTGGTCGACGGCCAGATCTGGTATCGCTGGTAGATGATGATCTAGCATTTGGGCACGACGGGCGGCTGGCGCATGGTCGTGGCATGATGATCAGGGTGGCCGACTTGGTGGGTCGGCTGGGTGATGACCGGGGATGGCCGATCGTGTGCATTATTATGAGGTTCAAGCCTCTCTCTCTCTTTAACTTAATCTCCCCTCATGTGAAGAATGAGGGACTATTTATAAATTATGAGAGTAGCACCTCTATAAATACAAGCAAAATCCAAACCACTCCATCGAACGGCTCGAAATAATTCATTCGATCATCTAATGTATTTTAAGTATTTGAATGCTCAAATGAAGTCAGAATTAGAAGTTCATAGGCTATTAGATCCCATCAATACGTATATTATAAACACTCCATGAGCCGACATACCGAGTTTTCAATTATATTTTAAGCTCCAAAGTTAGTCTTAATCAATTATTATTTTCGACTCAAGATTTGTCTTCAAGAAATTTTCTCATATAAACTTTAACCCAACTTGACCCAATAATATATATATATATATATATATATATATATATATATATATATATATATATATATATATATATATATATATATATATATATATATATATATATATACCAGCATGCTTCAAAATTCTAGATTTACCTCTCTCTCTCTACAAAATTCTAATACAAGTTACCGTATTCAAACCATTAGAGCTCGTTCATGTTCATTTGATTAACTAATCAAACAAGCTTGAACATTTTTTAAATACTCGATTACTAAATGAACAAGTTTCATGAATATTATCATTTAAAACTCATGAACAAGCTCGCTAAGGAGCTCAATTATGGCTCGATTACAACTCGATTAAGGCTTGTTTGTGAACAATATTGTTCAAACTATTATTTTTTTTAGGCTTAATGAGCTTAAAATGATACAACTCATGCATATCTATTGACAAGTTACTCATGAACAAGCTTGATTAAGGATCGATTAAAGCTCATTTATTTTTTTAAATGAGCAGCTCATTAACAAGCTCAATAATTCAATTTGAACCGAGCTCATGAACAAACTCAAATCGAGCTTGAGCTCAATAATAATAAACAAGCTTGACTATGATTATCCAACCATAATTACTGACTATAGTAACTCAAACATTGTAGACTAATTATCATAAGTCGATTGCAATAGCCCTAACATCATTTCCCAACCATTGTTGCATTACACAATTATCCAACTATAATGAATGATAATTAATAAATATTATTACATATCACCTGACACTAACTATTTATAATCTCTTGATTACCATGACGTAGACATCATCACCAATAATATTAATAAATATCAGCACCAACAAAACTAATGTTTGTTATCATAATTAAACCCAAATGTCAATCATATCAAAGCAAGTTGTCACTTATCATCATCATTAATGCTTATGCTAGTTATCAACACCAATTTATATTAAGCTTCTTGATCCCTAATCCCCACCAATTATTATATATATATATATATATATATATATATATATATATATATATATATAAAGAGAGAGAGAGAGAGAGAGAGAGAGAGAGAGAGTGTGTAATATTGACAATCTGAAGAGATGAATATAATTAACCCAACTTCATATCATATATTTAAATTTTAACATAACTTTATGTAATTAAATAACAAATGACTTCTTTATCATATTTTTAAACAGAAAAAAAATCATTGCCGCAAGGAAATTGCCATAACTTCACGCACGATCGTCCAATCCACCATGATGACCCCAATACAGAAAGATCTCTGGCGACACGCAGAGATGCAAAATGGCGATCTATTCACAAATTAAGTACTGGGACATACGGGTTCCGATGAGATTAATGCAAATCTCCAACGACCGCAAAGACACCAAATTATACGAACACTTCTTAAGCGTGGAGGCAAGACATGATGGTGACCTCGTAAGTCATGTTGAGCCATCTGTTGACGCCATTTTATTTTCTTTTATTTAAACTACCGAAAACAGGTTGGGAAAAAAAAAAGAAATATAAGAGATATTTATGCATTTTACTAATAAATCTCAAAAAAAAAAAAAACTTTATGGCATTTAAGGCCTAAACAAATTTGAATAACACTGCAGGCTTTCTATTTACGAGATAATCAAATAAAAAAAAACAAAGCAGAAAAGAATTACTTTGAAAAAAAAAAGACGTTATATTTATTCATTATAATAGGCTCACATACCGTTTCAGGTAGCAGCAGTTTCTTCAGCTTCTGAAGCCCATTCAGAAATCCCCACGTTATTAAACTGGCATTTTGGACAAATGTACTTCTTCAGAAGCTCCTCTCGCAGAGAACTGTATGTTTTCTCCAATTCACTAATCTGATTGTTTCAGGTTAGGGAAATTATTTATTTATTTAGTTTTTGTCATCAGGGTAATTACATTCTTAAACCACAGTAAAGAAAAAAAAAGGAGGATTTATATACAAATCATATAATTTTAATATATTTATATATCTAATATCTAAAAATTGATATTTAAAAAGGTGTATTTCACTTAATAAAAAGTACATGATAGAGGTAATTTTGATGTGATATTAATGATTTAGGTTTTGTTTATGTAAATATTAAAATTTAAGTGTTAGATGTGTAAATATATGAGAATTGTATGGTATGTTTACAAATCCTCGAAAAAAATAAGAGATTTATATACATAACATACAATTCTTATGCATTTATATATTTAACACCTAAAGTTTGATATTTATAAATATAATAGTTTATATCAAACTTTTCCTAATGAAAAGATGCATTTAACTTCAAAAGTGCATGATGATATTTTGAAATGATATTAAAGATTTAAGTGTTATTTATGCAAACTAATAAAATTTAGGTGTTAGATATGTAAAGACATAAGAATTGTGTGCTATGTATTAAATTTTTTTTTAAAAAAAAAATTTTCTCTCTTATATATATGTATATAGTATATAATTCTTATGCATTTACATATTTAACAACTGAAAATAAATATTGTATATTTTTTATGTATGAAATGATATATTTCTCTTTAAAAAGTGCATGATAGTGATATTTTTGATGTGATATAGAATATTTAATTGTTATTTATGCAAATATTAAAATAAAGGTGTTGGACATATAAATATATAAGAATTGTGTGGTATGTATATAAATCTAAGAAAATATCCACTATGGAAAGCTAGAAGAAATGATTTATTGATGTTCCTAATGTTATACAATTAAGTTTGTATGGAGTAATGATGAAAAGGATATACTGAGAGTTCTTTCAACCGTTCTGATTTTACCACTATAGCCTCACTAAGAGAAACTCTGTTTTTCAATCCAGCCAACTCCTCATGAACCTTCATTTTACAATATCAAATTTAATTCTTTAGCCATTAAAAAGCTCACATGCAAACAGTCTAGAGATCATCTTCAGATTTAATTTGTGCAAATAATATAAGGTGACAAAGAACATTACAATAGAATTGCCAGACTCACCTTATTAACATCGCAGATCATCTTCTGGTGCTCTTCCTCAAGGCTATGCGTTTGAGCATCCACAGACGAAATCTCATTCTCGAGATCTTTTAGAGCAGTTTCACTTTGCACATCCACCACTTGGTCTGTGTTAGTGATATCAATCTTCATATGATTATCATGTCAAGCGGTCATGAACATTTAATATTAGCATAAGATATAAAGTACATTTCAGAATCTATTAATAATGGGTAATTTGAGATTACTTTTATTTTGTTAATTTTATTTTGATTTTTATTTTATTTATATTTATATTTATATTTAAAATAGAATATATTTGATGATGATGCTTGATATTAAAAATACTTAAAACATCTAAGTGAATGTTTTTAAAAATAATGTGATTTATTTTAAAATAAAAAACACAAAAGATACACCAAATAAATATATTTTTAAAAATAATATAAAAAATAAAAAAATACAAAATACTAAACAAAATGGATTCCAAACAAACTCTAAGGGGGCCATTTGGGATAATTTTTATTTTATGTTTTTTATTTTAGTTTATTTATATTTTATTTTAAAATAAAATATGTTGAGTGATAATTGTTATTTTTAAAAATACTCAAAATATCTAAAGATTATTTTGAGTATTTTTAAAAATGATTTTATTCATTTAAAATATATATATATACAAACACTTAAAAAACACAGTAAACAAACATCTATTTAAAAATAACATAAAAATAAAATAAAAAACACAAAAAAATGACACCCTTAATTACCGCTAAGTAAATTCATCTATGCCTAGTGGACTCCAATCCATTTTGTTCCATCAAAAGTTTAGTTTATAAGAAAGTGCCCCCGGAGACTGGAAAAATAAGCATAAAATAGTGTCTAAGAAGTAAAAGCAAAATGCTAACAAAAAGAAAATAATATAAGAGAACTTAAAATTAAAGAGGCAAATAATCAATAATGCAGCTAAGTAGAAAGAAATCTGCTAATCCTTGGTAGAATTTATCAAATCTTAGTTCATTCTTAAGAGAACAAACCTGCAAACTAAAACAAGTTGAGGATTTCAATAATATTGGAGCTCTGCATATTGTCCAAATCTCTTATTAACTAAAGATGGGGTCACCAAATTCAAATGAAATTTACTTTTGTTTAAGCAAAGTCAAAGCATATAATGACTTGCCAGTGTCTGATGTTATATCAGGATGTCCTTTCCTTAAAGTCTGGAATGCCATCTCATTGAACTCCCTGGATTTAACAATTTAGAAATTCAAATAAAATAATAATAATAATAATAACAGATTATGAATATAACAGTAAATTGAGGGACTGTTGGGATCATTTTTATTGTTTTTTTTTGTTTTTTTTTAATTTTGTTTATGTTTTGATTTGGAAAAAAAACATATTTGATGGTCATAGCTTTTTTTAAAAACACCCAAACTATTAAAGAACAATTTTGAACATTTTTAAAAATATTATGATTTGTTTTTAATATAAAAAATAAATATATTTTAAAATATGTTCAATGAATATGTTTTTAAATATAACATAAAAATAAGAAATAAAAAACACAAAACAAATCAATCTCAAATAGGCTATAAGTTTTTAGAAATAGAAAGTCATACTAAGAGTATGGAATCAAGAATACATCAAAGGACATGTATATGAAAATTTACTGATGATATTAACAATAATTTTATATACAACTCTTGCTCTTTCATATTATTATTAATATTTAGTGGCTCTACAGTGTGTAAGAAAATATAAAAAATTTCTTCCAAATATAAATCTTGAGCAAGCTCTTGTTCCATACACGACTTGATATACCATATTGCGGGATAAAAGTTATATCAGGATAGGTTGTAATAAAAAATAGGCTTTTTCATGCGAACAATTGAACACAACATTCAACTTATTTTTGGTTTTACTCTACCTAACATCAAGATGTACCACAACTTGATGGTAAAAAATTAAAAAGATAAAGAAAAAAAAACAACAAAGATACTAAACTAAGGAAACATAAAACCAAATTCCCACCTTGCAAATATACAATCATCATTATTTCATAAAAACTATTGCTAGAGTATGACTTCAAGTATGCCCTTGATATGCTTAGGATTCAAAGTTGGTATGTGAAGATTGAAATTGATCCAAACAAGGTAAAGAACATTAATGATTGGCCATGGCCAGTATGTAAGAAGATCATTCACAACTTCTTTTTCACTGATTTCCCTATTGATGAGGCATTTTATACTTGAATCCCTTTGATTGCTTGAATAAAAATTATTTATCCTATGTCTTATGAATTTTTTCTCTTAGTTTTCACATAAAAGAAAAAATCATCTCTTCTACAATGTATGAAACTCTAACCTCAACAAAGAATATAGTCAAATTAAGCATATGAATAGAGCTTCTTCAGCACATGGCAACGAATTCCTAGCACAAGTCACTATCTCAAGCAATTGGGCCAAAAAACTTGGATTTTTCCCCTTAGCTAGCATCTAACTTTTTGTGGGATCTAAAAATTCGCCACCAACCTCTTTTTAATGAAAATAGTATTTTAAGTATCAATGAAAATTTCAGAAGACAGATGAATAGTAGATAAGACACTACCCAGAGATTTCGTCCTCATTTTGTGAGGACTTTTAGATCTGGTTTCAGTATAGCGCAAGCACCTATTAATTACCCTTCTTAAAGTCGATTAGAGAGCTAATGTTAGGAAAGTGCGCATAAGAAGATGTGGAGTTTTGGAATTGAGATTTATAAAATTCATTATATTTAGCTTAAATGATGATGGGGAATGATGATGCATCTAAATCCCATGGTTCCACATCCCGCTATCGCATCCCTAGTCTACTTAAGAAGAGATAATGAATCTAACCCAAGGATCCTCACGGTTACATCCAAGAAATCCTTATAGACTAGGAGAGGAGACAAGCTTAAATCTACCTTAGCAAAAAGAGGGATTTTTGCCTTATTAAGTGCACCCTATGGTTCACAACTCAAAGCACAGAGTCATTGGGGAGCATACGGGCTACAGTCGTGACCGTGATATAGTGGGGTCATTTGGCGACAACCACCCGGTCAGAGGATTCTGGTCATAATTGTATCATGTGGAGCATACTGGTCAAGCCACACAGTCAGAGGACACGGGCCACGTCCTTGCTGGCATGAGATTGTTTGAGAGTAAACATAGTTTGTATACTTGATTTGACTTTGGCACCTTTGTGAGCTAAGGTTCTTAATTTATCACCTCCGACAAATAATTGCAGAAAGTGAATTGGATTTTAGCTTTAAATTTTTAATATTAAATTTCACTTAAATATTTATAGCTCAATGATATTTCAAATTTTGCAGATTAAGATTCAATCTAAGTTAATATGCTTTGAAATTAATAATCATATTTTGATTGAAGTATCCTCTATTTAAAATTTTTATTTAACACAATCATCTGGTTTATTATTATTTAACTATTTCTATCATCGACTCTATTAATTTAATAATAAAAGATCGACCGTCATGATAATTAGCTTCTCAGATATTTTATTAGGTTGAAAATATTATAATAACATCATTAGATTTTTACGTTTTATTAACTCGGATCTCGTCCTAAGATCCAACCGAATCAACCACAAAGATCCTCGATACTAAGTTTAAGCATTTAGCATATGTAGCCCATGCGGTTCATTTAGAATACTTGTACAAATTTTGGAAAGATCAAAATTTAATTGCTTTATATTTTTACAAGAATTCACGTCTTTCAAATGATTGCATAAGTTTCAAAGCACTTAAAATGAGTGATAGTTGCTCCATAATTTATGCAAAATTAATATATTTGAAGTCTATTTAGAATTTAAGCCAACACCTTCTGTCTACTTCTAATTTTGTGTGATTCTGTGATATGTAAGTTTCAGCTCTTCAAATTATTTAGATTAATATTTATTTATTTGCATATAGTTCATAGCTTATTGAGCTTTTAAGTTTTAATGGAGCTTAGCTCGTGAACACTGAGAAGCTCGTAAGCAACTATCAAGATCACTGGAAGCTTTAATTTTGTTCTTGTTAGGAGACAAGCCCTCAAGTTCATTAAAAGTTCTATTTATGATCATCAACAAGTCATCGAGTCTCCTGTAAGTTCATTCTTATTTAAAGACTTTAGAATTTTATATGCAAATTTATTCTTTAATTTATCATTCTCAAATAAATTCAATTTAAGCTCATCAACATTTTTATTTGTTCTTGTTGAAGTCTCTCCCCAAAAATTCCACATCGTCCCTCGATAAAAGTGATCGGAGCTATTCGACCTTCGCCGCCTTTATCAAGCATAAGTGTCTCGACACTACTGGTTTTTTACCCATTAGCTCTACTGAGCATAACAGAGTCTTCAAACACTGCATAAAAAGAGCATATATGTAGGTTTATTCTTTAATTTATTATTTTCAAATAAGTTTAATTTAAGCTTGTCAACACTTTTATTTGTTCTAAGTCTCCCATCAAATTTGAATCCCATCGTCCCCAATAGGCCAGTACATCGTGACTATTCGACCTTCCCAGCTCTACGAGATAATAATGCGGTCTACACACGATCATGGTCTTCTACCTGTTAGCTCTACTGAGCATAATAAAATCTTCAAACACCTGCATAAAAAGAGCATATATGTAGGTTTATTCTTTAATTTATCATTTTCAAATAAGTTCAATTTAAACTCGTCAACACCTTTATTTGTTCTTGTTTAAGTCTCTCATCGGTAACGACAGCCTCCCAACGCCATCCCCCTGACAGTGATCGATATTCCCGCCTTTTATGGCATAACTTTGTGTCTTAACACTAATTGTTTTTACTGTTATTTCTCGAGCATAAGGTCTTCAAATACCTGCAATTTCATTTTAGATTTTAATTTTGAGCTTAGAGTTCATTTTGCATTAAATTGATTAAGACTTTTCAATCAATTTTGGCCTCTCATCTTCCCCGATAGTGCAGATCGGTATTATTCGACCTTCCGTCAACTCTACCGAGCATAGCGTGTCTTGTAACATTACCATGGTCTTCTACATTTATGAGCATACAGGTCTTCAAATACCTGCAATTTCATTTCAAATTTTAATTTTGAGCTTAGAGTTTATTTTGCATTAAATTAATTAAGTTCTCTGTCAGTTTGAATTTCGGCAACCTCCCGACATCGTCCCCGCATAAGGGGCTACATCTGGAGTCTATTCGACCTTTCCGTTAGCTCTACTGAGCATAATGGTCGTTGTCTTGCCACACTACGGTCATGGTCTTCTACCCGTTAGCTCTATTGAGCATAATATGGTCTTCAAACACCTGCAATTTCAATTCAGATTTTAACTTTCAGTTTAAAGTTAATTTTGCGTTAAATTAAGTTTCTATCAATCCGAATTTTGATAGCCTCCCGGCGTCTTCCCCACATAAGGGGTTGCATCGGGAGTCTATTCGATCTTCCCGTCAGATTTACTGAGCATAACGATTAGTTTTACCACTACGTGGTCTTTACCCGTCCTACCGAGCATAGATCTTCAAATGCCTCCTTTATTCCACATAATGGTGAACCCTTTAAACCAAATATAACAAATGGCTCCTTTTGAAGAGAAGGACCCTTTGCACATACTTTCTTAATATAATTCTATGTTGATGAGTTAGGAATAGGACATTCAATTTGTAAAATCTGAGTAATAAGATCATCAAGTTCAGTTTATCATATCCATTAAACACAAGAAATACTTAGGTGCCCCATCCCATTGTCATCCACGCCTTCTACCCCTCTTAAGGCCACTCCATCAAAAAAACAAAGCGGCTTTTCCTATCTACGAGAAAGTATAATATGCCTTTATCCTTGAGAAGACCAATTGAGACTTTTCAAAACTTTTGATTGAAGGAACGACAAGGGAGCCTCACTTTTAATGTAATAAAGAAAAGAAACATCTTGGGGCAAACCATATTTTGGACTTTAAATGTCTCTATCACCATCAGCCAAAGGTAGATTATCAACAATGCCAAAAGAAATATCTACTGAAAGATTTCTTGTATCCCTTTGAAATAACATCTTAGGCAAAGGTTCATAGGACAAAATTGGTAGGACATTATGGTCATCCTTCGCTACATTTCAAGCTTCAATTTTGCTACAATCAATAACAAGATCCAGGAACTGAACGAATGAACAATTTCCTCCCACTCTTTCTAAAATGTCGCATCGAAATTTGATTAAGAGTAGCCAAATCACACCTCAACGAGCAAGCAAGTTATTTATGCTATTGACTATCCACTGCAGCGATTCTAATGAGACATCACACAGCCGTGGGTGAGGCAGTGGGGAGATCAAAGAATTAAGAGGGAAATCAAGAAGGAATCACTAAACTCTAACGAGGACGAGGTGGAGATCGATGGTCGAGGAGATAGTGAGCAGTAATCGCTACCAAGAAGTTGGTGACAAGCCGCAAATCACCGCCAAGGCCCATGCAATAGATTTTGAATGCGATGCGAAGTCCGCTCATCGATCGGAGGTCAGGGTTGATTTTAACGACGATGTATTTCAAAATTTATCGTACCATCCTTCAACATAATCGAATTGCGAACAATCTCATTTGGTAGCTTTCGGAGTTCTAAAATTAACGACGCGATCAATTTTGCGAATAAAAATCGTTTGGGCATCGCAGCCTTCGACCAATATATGTAAGCATTTATCGGTCAACGCTTGATCAATTAATAATTAGATTGCAATATTTATATTCGATCAATTTCAACATTCAACAA
This sequence comes from Cymbidium sinense, assembly GCA_021442155.1. NCBI lineage: Eukaryota > Viridiplantae > Streptophyta > Magnoliopsida > Asparagales > Orchidaceae > Cymbidium > Cymbidium sinense. Next base: position 72,811,439 of record CM038233.1, read on the forward strand.
GCGTTTCGACGATTTGACCATTTTCGGTGACATCCAGTATATTTTGAGCCCCAATTTATGCGTCACTTGAAAGTCCAGTTAATTTGTGAGCTTGACTCGACTTATGACACATATATGGAGGTTAACACTTTGATATAAAGATAAGCCACAACGACTATTATCTTCAACTTTAAGGGCTATACTTTTGCAAGGATAGTCAAATTTCACTATGGACCTCTCAAAATGAAGAGAGAGGTGCAATGTAATTTTAAGAGATGAAATAATAGATAAAACACTACCCAGAGATTTCGCCCTCATTTTGTGAGGACTCTAGATCTGGTTCGAGGTTTTCTATAGGCGCTAGAAAACGCAAGCACCTATAGTTAATTACCCCTCTCAATGCTGGGAGAGAATTTTCGATTAAGGCTAATCGCTAAATCGCTAAATGAAATAGCATACATATGGAGTTTTGAAATTTGTAAATTTATGAAATTCATCATCTTAAAGTGGATGGTTGGGGAATGATGACGCGTTTGATCTAGATCCCATGGTTTCATTCTAGTCCTAGTCTACTTAGTCAGAGGAGGTAATCTACCCAACCTGATTGAAGGATCCTTATCAACAACACATGAGTTACGTCATCCAAGAAATCCTTGTAAATCTGGGGTAGTGTTTGTCTAAGGAGACAAACTTAAGTCTACCTTAACTGACAGAGTGTTTTTTGCCCTATCAAGTATACCTTATGATTCACAACTCAAAGGACAGAGCCATTGGGGAGCATACGAGCTACAGTCATGATCGTAATATATTGATTCCATTTGGCGGCAACTACCCGATCAAAGGACTCTCAGAATCGCATCATATGTGGAGCCCATCGCCAAGCCACGCAAATGGACACATGTCACATCCTTATGAGATTGATTGAGAGTGAACATAGTAGAACATTCGATTTGACATTGGCTTCATTGTGAGCTAGAATTTTCTTAATTTATCACCTTCAACAAACAATTGCAGAAGATGGATTAAATAGAGTTTTCTTTAAGTTTTTAAAAATTGAATTTCATTTAAGCATTTTTAGATTGATACTTAATTTGAGTTAATTTAATTTGAAATTAGAATCACATTTTGATGGAAGTATCCCCTCCGATTAAAATCACCATTCAACACACCATCATCGAGAGGTGAATGTATTATTTTAATCATTCAATTTATTGCTTCAGATCCTCTCGACTCTATTAGTTTAATAATAAAGGATCGGATTTAATGTCATATGACAAAATTAGCTTCTTGGATGTTTCAATAAGTTTGAAATTCTTATAATAATATCAATAAATTTTAGGTTTTATTAACCCAACCCAAGATCAAACCGAAGCAACCACGTGATCCTCGCATACTAAGTTTAGGCATTCAATGTCGTGGCCCAGGTGTTTAATAATTCAGATAGTTTTATTTCTAAATTATGAGATTGATTTTATATTCTCATTTGACTCCAACTTAGCCTACATAATCTTTTAAACATTAAAATTTGCATTTTAAATTTCTATGTCCGAGCATATGCAAGTATTTATAACTTAGATAATTTCATCTGATTAATGAAATCATTGATTTTAAAAATCATAATTAGAATAAAATTCCTTAATTTTTGGATTGAAAGAAACTCTTCATTCAAAAATTTAATTTAGTGTCACATGCTTTGTACAAAGAAGGAACCTGGCGATGAAGGTGTTTTAAATTGTTCTAGTAGTTTATTCCCTTGGAAATAATATTTGATTGTTTCTCTTTTTTTATTATTTAAAACTATCTAATCTTTGAACCTTCAATGATTCTCATTTATATCTAACAACTTTTGAACTCATTCTCATTCAATTTCTCTTTGATTCCATTCAAGTATTTAATAAGACAAATAATATGCTTCAAATATTTTCAAGAATTCCTTGAATATGTCTATTTGTAATCTTTCAATTTCATCAAGGATCGCCTATGGATTCTTTGATTTTTCTTCAATTTATTTGGATGTATTTGAAGAATATATCTTAATTCCAATGGGTCCTCTTATGCTTCAATTTGACATTCAATAGATTCTTACTTCATTTAACATCTAATATGATTCTTCAATTGTTCAATTAGTTTTATAATTACTTGTTTATGAATTTAATACTTTGAGTATTCAATAAGAGGCTCTATTTACATAAACAAACATCAACTCCAATATCCCTAACTCTACATCAGGTTTCATATTTAGTGAATAAATAAAGTTCATGTTTGTTATAACTCCTTTATGAGTTTAATATTTGACTCCCCCCATTTCAGTTAAAACTTATTTTTAGTTCTCTTTTTTTTTTTGAGGAATTTGCAAGAATACAGACTCACTTTATTAAGAAGTTAATTTTTAATAAGAATGTGTTCCTCATTGCTTCCTCTAATCCCTATAAATAAGGCTAAGAGAGATCACTTACTTTAGTTTTGAGCACTTGAGAAAGAGGGAGAACGATTTTAATTTGAACTTTGGGAGGGCTTTCAACTTACTTAAATAAGCTTTGTAACTGCTTTTTCCTCTTTTCCTTTTTGGTTTGATGTTCATTTTTATATTTATCGTGTATTTTCTTATTAACTTAAGTTTAGACAATTTCAGTTTAAATTTATTTAAGTTTCGAATTTCAATTGAAATTTCAGATTCGACATGGGGTCGCATCTTCAGCTTTTGAGGCCTTCTCACACGAACACCTCTCGGTTTTGTAACCCTCCACTCCATGGCAGAGGTCTTCATAGCAAAAAAAATAAATACATACGATATACATACAATCATTTGCACACATTCATTCCTATACATCGAAACTCCTTTCATCTCTTTTTTTTTTGTTTGTAATAAATAATGCAGCAATCAACAAGTACAGGTACAGTGGAAGAAATGATGGAAATACCAGAAACTTATAGAAGAACCCGCCTGATGACGGTGTTCCTCTTCGACTGCGACAAAAGAAAAGGTTGGAAGAGTAATTCAGCGGCTATGTGCTCGATTAAAGGAGGAATTGAGGAGGTATACCGAGAGGAACCCGCCTGATGACGGAGTTGCCTCTTGGCAGATAAGGATGAATTCGGCAAAGGGAAGTTTAGCTAGGAGGAATTCGGCAAAGGGAAATGAGGGAAAGAGGAGGAAGGATTTTGGCCAAGGGAAAATGAGGGAAAGAGGAGGAAGAGGGATTTTCGACCAAGGGAAAATGAGGGAAAGAGGATTTTCGCCAAGGGAAATGAGGGACGTATGAAGGATTTTCGGCCTAGGAGAAAATGAGAGAAGTAGGAAGGATTTTCTCCAAGGAGAAAATAAAGGGAGAATTGGCCTAGAGAAAATGAGGGAAAAGGGAGAAGGAAGGAGGAAAGCTTATGCTATTTTGCTTCAATCGGAGATGAGGAAAAACGAGAGGAAGAGCCTCTTTGAGGGCTTTGAACCAAAGGGGAGAAGGAGGCGGAGGCTGTTGCTTGAATGGGGAGAGCATGGTTGAGGAATTGAACCAAAAGAAAGAGAGGTGGCTTCCAGGCATTCCTGGATCGGATCGACCGAGAGGAAGAGTGATATGAACACATATCCCCAAGCCATCAACAGAGACCAAAGAATCAGAAAAAGGCCAAATTGGCTAAAAGACTTTACTAATATTCCCAATCCATTATAACAAATAGGAAGAAGTTCCACAATAAAGAGAACAAATAAATAGGTAAATAAATAAATAAAATCAGCTTTTACAACAGAGGATTTCCAGACTATATGCTCAATACACCAGTAAAGAAACAGAAAACGAAACAGCATGAGATCGAGAAACACAACTGCCAGCACAGCATCTAAACAGAAGGCTAATAGCATGAGATTAAGAAACATAATCACAAATGATCATAAATAAATTACGAGATCAACAGAGGAAGATTCTAGAAGAGCAAACCAAATACTATAAATAGAGATGAGGAAATCAAAGAAAGGGTTGAAGAATTTATCTCAAGAACTCTCGTCTAATTTCTCAAGTCTCCTCTCCTCCTTTTCTCTCCTCTGCAGCTCACTCACGGAAACCGGAAAACCCCAAAGACGCAAGAAATCCCTGGATCTCCTCCAAATTCTCTCCGGTTCCGATCCTCGGGACCTTTCACGGATCTTCCTTGATCGACCATCACGTAAGGATCTATCCCTCTCCCTCCGATCTCCCTGAACCCTAGAGACTCAATGTGACAGATAAACTAAAATGTAAAGAAAAGAATATCGTTATCAAGTTAAACAAAGATCCAACCATCCGAATACCACGCAATTATCGATCAAGATTCAATTCGTGAGATCAAGCAAAACCAACATCCGGAATCCACTCAATCCAAGAAGAATTACCGCATGATAAAGAAATGATCCAATGGCGAGATTAACACAAGGCAATCCAACGGCTTCCAAGAAGCGCAAGAAAGACCAATCCAAGGGAGCCCATCCAACGGCCGAGAAATAGATCCTACGGATCGATAACACCGCCCTTAGCTAACTAACTTAACTCACTTGAAAAGGGTTTAACTCATTATCGACTCAAACCAAGCCGATTTGACTGGACCCAAGGAAATCAACTCAACCAACCGAATTATCTAAAAAAAAATAATCTCAATCTATCAGATCAAAGATCAAGAAAAAGATCTTTATCATTGGTGCTCTTGCTGATTCCCACAACTCACACCTACAACACTCAGAAAATGGCAGAAGGAACCAGAGACAATGCCAAAACACTTGAAGCATGTGTACCGAACAACAATGAACAATGAATGAAATGACCTCAATCACTATGGCATTGAATGAAATATTAAAGAGATTGAGAATAGACAATGTAATAGAAAAACAACCTCAAAGCCGTGTATGTGATGCACCCTTGATGAATCCTATTCTCCAAACATACCACATACACACACACCCATATCAATGCCTCTTAAAATAGATATGCCAAGATTTAAGGAGAAGATAGTGAGGATGGATCTTTAAAGCGACAATTTTTTCAAGATATCAATCCTCGATGATCGTAAATTTTAATATCCTCAATATACATGGATGGACCCGCTTTGAGCTGGTATCAATGGATGCAAGCAAATAAACAATTGCATTCTTGGCCACAGTTCAAAGAATAAATTATGCAAAGATTTGGCCCTTCCCTCTACAGAGATTTAAGAGGAGAACTAGCTAAGCTTCAACAAAGAAACAACAAGCAAACAGCTTTTATCTCGAGTTTGAAGACCTAGCTAACCAAATGTCGATATCCCACAGAATTGCTACAAAGTTGCTTTGAATCGTGGCTTAAACTAGAGAAGAGAAATCTACAACCTACTTCATTAAAACAAGCATTTCAATTGGCTGCTTAATGGAGGATAGGCTATCAGATGACCTTCACATAGCCAAAAACTACAAGATCAACCAAGTTCCAAAGAAGAAAGCAACAAGAAATACAAGAAACACCTACTTTAATTCCCCAAATGGCAATCAATACAAGAACAACAAACTTTAGCCAACTTATGTGCATTCATGAGTGTCAATGAACAACAAAAATATCAACTACAACATCAGATTCAACTAAATTCAAGGATACAAGAACATCCATTAGAAACAAGCTTCAAATATCGCCTTTTAATCCGTTAAGATAGATAAGATATATAAGTGTCTTTATAAACTAGTATACATAGTTAGCAACACCATCGGTATCAAGCTAGAAGTATAATTCGAGATAGCCAATTCTCTAATGCCATCGACAAAGGCAAATAAGAAATGCCGAATTATAAGCAAAGATCGAGGTACAAGCTCCTTCCAACCTCAAGTAGACGGCCATATGACTTCCCACAGAGTACAGTCAACCTTCCAAACACATTACAAAGGTAATACCGATAAAGTCAAGAGAAAGGATTGATATAAAGTAAGGATCCTAAGGGAGGAATTTAAGACTATTACGGCTTGGCTCAAGCACAGAGCGTAATCAAACACAAATTACACAATGTAACCGGATTTACTACAATCGAACTCAATTACTATGCTTAACCCCTCAATTACAAATTAAACTCTATCATTGGAACAAAGAAACAGACCTAATCCGTAAAATAGTCACGCATGAGCATCATGAGGGATCAACACAAAAAATCGAAAACAATGGGAAGAAAATTTTAGCCACGATGTTCCTTGGATGACAAATAAAGAAATACAGAAAGCAAATTTTCAATTTTGACCTTGAGGACAAGCGTGTGAGGGGAGTAATGATATGAACACATATCCCCAAGCCATCAACAGAGACCAAAGAATCGTAAAAAAGGCCAAATTGGCTAAAAGACTTTACTAATATTCCCAATCCATTATAACAATAAATGTAAGAAGTTCACAATAAAACAGAGAACAAATAAAAGTAAATAAATAAATAAAATCGCTTTTACAAGAGGATTTAGACTATATGCTCAATACACCAAGAAAGAAACAAAACTAAACAAAGATGAGATCGAGAAACACAACCGCCAAAAGACAAAGATCTAAAAATAGCATGAGATCAAGAAACATAACGCCACCGATCATGTAAATTAGTTACGAGATCAACAGAGGAAGATTCTAGAAGAGCAAACCAAATACTATAAATAGAGATGAGGAAATCAAAGAAAGGGTTGAAGAATTTATCTCAAGAACTCCTCCGTAATTTCTCCTTCTCCCTCTTTCTCCGGTCTTTCTCTCCTCGACTCAATCCTCACGGTGGAAACCAAAACCCCAAACAGACGGCGAAATCCTGGATCTCCTCCAAATTCTCTCTGCCGGTTCCGGCATCCTCGGGACCTTTCTACGGTGGATCTTCCTTGACCGCCCCAGAAGGATCTATCCTCTCCTCCGATCTCGAACCCTAACAGACGACTCGAATGACGAAATAAAAAAAATGTAAAGAATAAGGCAAATATCAAGTTATGCATTCAAGATCAACGATCCGTAATGAATTATCGATCAAGGATCCCATTCAATTCGAGATCAAGCCACGCGAAACCAACATCCGGAATCAATCCAAGAATTCATAGTGATAAAGAAATGTATCCAATGGCGAGATTAAAGCAATCCAACGGCTTCCAAGAAGCGCAAGAAAGACCAATCCAAGGAGCCCATCCAGCGAGAAATAATCTAGATCGGATAACACCACCGGACAACTCACCAAGTTAACTCACTTGAAAAGGGTTTAACTCATTATCTGACTCAAACCAAGCCAGATTTGACTCAGATCCAAGGAAATCAACTCAACCGAACCAGAATTATCTAAAACAGAAATAATCTCTCAATCTCATGATCGGATCAAAGATCAAGAAAAGATCTTTATCAAAGAGGGCTCGTGTGTCCGTGGAGCGGCGATGGGGAGAACCGGCGCAAGTGGATTGTGTGGATGAGGATTTTGGTCTTGAGGATTTAGGTCATAAATAGGTTTAGTTAATATTTCTAAGTACTTAATCGATCTTAACATGAATTTTATGCCGATAAAATCACATAGTCAATGTATATATCAATCTTAAATTATTTCGATGATCTGGACACAGCGGTTCAATTCATTTCATGATCGGAGATCATTTGTTTCAAGTCTGCGTCAAATAAAATATATTTCAGCATAAAAATACGCATCGCCGCTTCCTATCTCTCAAAATTCACGCAGACTTATCCGAATTGAAAACAGCCTACTGATAGATTTTAACGTTTCAAAACTAACGGCGCAATCAATTTTACGAACGGAGGTTATTTGGGCATCATCGTAACCTCTCGATTTCGATATGCGCATAAGCACATATCGCTCATCGCTTGACGATCATTATATTGTACGATCGATCAATTTCTCGTTTTTTGAACGCGATAAATCGTTTCATCAATCGGAGATTATTTCGACTGATTTGTTGCATCGTTAAGTGTATTTCAACCTCAATTTGTGCATTTGGCATTCGTGTAGACTCGTCTGAATTGAGCGTGAACAATCTCATTTGGTATGTTTTGGTGTTTCGAAACTAACGGTGCAACCAATTTCATGAAAGGATGTCATTTGGACATCGTCACAGTTTTCCTTTCCCGATATGCATGTCGACACATTGATAGCTCGATCGTTTGATCGTTAGATTATGCAATATTTATATTTGAAATAATTTTAATATTTTGAACGTAATGACAAAGTTCGTTCGTCGATTGGAGGCCATTTCGACTAATTTCCGCGATATTTAGTGTATTTCTTTTCTTGTATGTCATCTTGTAATCGTTCTGAAGAAGATTCTATACTTGAGGGTATATACATGGTGGAACATTTTTTGTGGTAAGCCCCGTGGTTTTCCTCTTTTCGAGATTTTTCCGCGTTAAAACTTCGGGGTTCTCTCGCTCTCTTTAAATGCGGGTGTCAACAAATTTGAAGTAAGTAAACTTTCTCATAGCGGTCTTAGCAAACATCTCAAACTCAACGAATAACATAAAACATAAATAATAACCGTACACAAAAGTTAAAGTGCAAGAAAACTGAGATCATCCCAAAGCAATGAATACCTTATCTTGTTGTTGAGCTCACGCATTGCCCTGATAAACTCATCTCTGTTCCAACAAGGAAAGAAGAATGAAATAATCCAAGCAACCACTAGTTACGGAAGCTAAGAGAGCACGTACCGTTGAATGTCGCCATCATTCTTTTATTCAGACAACAGAAACCAGCAGTCAAAATTCATTTTTCGATCATACAGTGAAAAAACTCATTAGGGAAGGTCATAAAGAATAATAATAATAATAACAACAAATCATGAACATTTGATTACCTTAATTTCCTGCAGTTTTGAGCTGACTTGGGAGATCTCATCCCGTAGCCTCGAATTCCTTGTCTGTTTTTTGCCAGCCCAGAGGAGAAGAAAACATGGAGCAAAATAATCAAATAACAATTACAATAAAAAGAAGAAGATGATGATGATGACGACGAGTAAAAAAAATAGCTATGACCTCCATCGCAAGCAGCGATGCATTGGCCCGATCGAGTTGAGCCTGCGATCCTCTCAGCTCCCGCTCGGTAGCCTCCCGCACCCGTTTTGTTTTCTCGAGCTCAGCATTCGCAGCTTCATAATCGGCTTGCAGCCCTAGGAGGCGTTTTTTCAGATCGGAAAGCCTACGCTCTGTTCCACATCAAGAGGATCGGTTATTCCGCGGGTAGCCAAAGAGACCAAAACAGAATCTACGGCCGCATGGCTAGGGTTAACCTCCTTTCGTTTTCTCAGCGGAGAATTCGCGGATCATAAGGAGAAGCTGACGCGGGGGCTCCTCGTTGTCCATGGTCGGAGCTCTCTGGCTAGGCGGAGAGGGATTTGAATTTAAGAGCAGCTAGGGAGAAGACAGTGGCAGTGCATGATATGCTTATGAAAAAAAAAGGAGGGAACTCGCTACCCGCGTTTGAATTTGAGCTATGAAAACTGTATTTATAGAGGAAGCTTCCAATCAGAAAAATTATTACTTCCGAAATTATATCATCATAAGATACTCAATTAATATATAGGTAAATCTTCTAAATTTTTAGGTATACGATAATTGGATTAATTAATATCACTAAATTAAAACTTAAATCTTATCAAATTATTGATTTTTTTTATTATATTGTAGAGCCTTCCAGCTCAAATATAGCATCATTATTGTGATCTATAATATCAAAATTATATATTCATAAAATTTATCATTTTCTTATAAATTTATTCATAAAAAAATATAAAAATATAATAAAAATTCTATGACATAAACTACCTTTTCAAAGGTTTGATTCTTTCATATTTCACCCATTTATGTTGTCCAAAATGTGTAAAATATATTGTCAATAATCTATGCATTTGAATCTAATATGCAATTTTTGAATTTAATTTCTTGGTAGACTCCCTAAGCTCCTAAGCTATCCAATAGACCCATTTAAGGCCATGCTCACACACTCTTCAAATGGCTAGTTTTGTGCCATTTTAGGATTAACAAAAAAAGTACAAAAAGAAAAAAAAAAATGGAAAACTTGATTTCCCAAAAATCAAAAATTAAGTTTTAATCATTTCGATAAAATTCATGATATTTGTATTATTTAAAAAAAATTATGGCTACTTAAATGCAAAATGAAATAAAATATGTTTTGAAGTATTATTTTAATCATTATTTAGAATATTTTGTGGCTATTTATAATAGATAACTGAGATTGCATTACTCTTTAATAAAAACTTTAATTAGGCAATGGATGTCTTTGATAAGGCTCATCGAACATGACCACCTCTAGGATGACCTAAATATTCAAGAGGTAATCTAATAGTGACGGCCATTACTAATGATATCGTAGATTAACGATTTGAATGTATTATATGTGATGATGCCACAAGCACACTAATGGTGATAGAAATTTTAGCTAGTGAATTGATGATAAGAATTTTCAACAAATTCATCATCGATCAAATCAACGTAATTAAATTAAGTAGTAATAGCATGCCATTCATCGACCACCACATGTCATAAGTCGGTCTCAAGTAATTCGACTTGAGCGACAATGCCGAGGCTCAAAATGCACCTGACATCACCGAAAATGGTCGAAATGATCTCGACGGCTTTTTCGTTGCGTTCATAACGTCGAAATCGATCAATATAAATATTACAAAATCTAACGATTCGATTAAGTGCTTTGCTCGATGTCGATGCGCGCTCGGGTCGGAAGCTGCGATGATGTCCGAACAACCTCCGTTCAAGAATTTGTCGTTATCTTCAAAACATCAAAAATTATTAAATGAGATAGTTCACGGTTAATTCGGATGAGTATGTACAAATGTCGAATAATGCGGCGCAAATCGAGGTTGAAAATGTCGCGCCTCTAAAATGATTGAAACGACCTCCGATTGACGAACGGACTTTGTCGTCACATTCAAAACGTCAAAATTGGTCATGATATAAATATTGCATGCTCAATCGATCAAGCGCTTCGTGTCGCCAACGCTTGCGCATATCGAAGTCAAGGCGCCGACCAAACGACCTCCGTTCGTGAAATTGATTATGTTGTTAGCTACGAAACGTTGAAATCTATCAAATGAGAATATTCAATTCAATGAGTACATGCAAATGTCGAATGATTTGAAATGATAATGTCAAATCGAGCGCGTCGCAAAATCCTCAAATGACCTCCATGACGAGCCTCTCCATCGCGTTCAGAATGTCGAAATTGTTAGAATATAAATATTGAATGACTTGATGATCAACTTATCAAGCGCTCGAGTCGTCAACACACTTACACACATATCAAGATCAAGAGGCGTCGGCGCTGATTGCGATTGGCTTCAAACGTCAAAATCTATCAAGTGTCACACTTTCGGACAGTCAATGATCGGTCGGCGATGGCGTTTTGAGTGAAAGGGACTCAATTTGGCGACCAAACCAAACGGTCATGAAGCGGAGTTATGCGTTGAACATCAAATTATCGAATAGCCATTATGACTATGCATTTTTTGGTACAAAATCCACATTAAAACTGTTCAATTAATTTAAAATTAATTTAAAAAATTCTTAAATTATTCCCCATGATCAACCGTTCCCCACCATTTTTATTTTTTTAAGTTTTTTCTGATTAAAATAAAAAGAACGATTCCCTCCCAATTATCCTCATTTCCTTTCCATGTTTCTCTCTCTTGCATTCCTCTCCCTCGTTGGAAAAAGTTCTCTGCACAGAGGTAAAAAAATTCCCTCTCCTCTCAATCTCCTCCATCTTATGCAACTCCGCATGCGCCCACGTCACGTGTCCCGCAAAGCATCCTACCGAAAATCCACCGCCGGTGCCATCCTGCTCTGTGCGACCTCGCGTTCGCCGAAAACCTACAGCCCGCGTCCCGCGGGCACGCTTCTGTGTCCCGACCAGCTGCCAGCACCATCCCGCTCCGCGCGACCCCGCGTCCGCCGAAAACACGCCGCCCGCACATCCCGCTGGCCCGATTCTGCACGTCTCGACCCGCCGCCGGTGCCGTCCCGCTCCGCGTGACCTCCGGCCCGCCGCAAAACCACGCCGCAGCCCGCGCTGTCCAATCCCGCATGCGAAACTGCTCCGCGGCCCCATCTGCGACCCGCCTTCGCCTCTGGCCCGCAACCGCTCTCCTGCCCATTCCCCGCAAAACCACGATCCCAGACCCATTCTGCGCCATCGCACCCGCCGGCTGACCACTGACCCTGCGTTCCCAGCCCGCCAACCCACCAGCCCGCATCCAGACCGCTAGCCCACCACCGCAGCCAGAACTCCACTTTTTTTGCCACCGGGGAAGCTTATCGAGGCTCTTCTTTGGCTGACTCCACCCGCCCGCTTCACTTCGTCGAAGAATATCGTCAAGAGGTGAATTCATTATTTGGTTTCCGACATCGCATTCCTCACTTTAGTCGTCCAATTTTTTTCGCGCCTGGGAAGAACATCGTCAAGAGGCTTCTTTTCGATTTTATCCACTTTTTCCTTTCTTCCATGGGCAAGAACGTTGTCAGTCTTCTTCTTTTCGATCCCCTAGCTTTTCACCCACTTCATGGGGAAAGAAATTATCAAGCGGAGAATTCTTCTTTCAATTTCTAAATCACACTACTTGTCTAATTTCTTACCCAATTTCCCTTAGAGCATTTCAAAAAATGAGCGAACATTGGGATCAGAACATGAATATATATATATATATATATATATATATATATATATATATATATATATATATCTTGTGTTTCTTTGCAGTTTGAAGACCTCGTTATTATTCTCAAGAGGGGCAAGATGAAAATAGGTTGTGGTGTCATGACACCACTCATGCTCAGAGGGCATCTGTAAAGCCAACACATGTTAAATGTCCACCTAGACGAATCTTTGCCAAAATTTTGTCTAATTTAGACTTAGAAAAAGGGGAGATGAATATATATTGCATTGTATGTCTTCTTTTGGTCACGAAGGCCTCGTCTCAAAGAGAGGCGATGAGATGAAAAAACTAATGCGAAGACACCACTCTCAAGAGGAGTCTTAAGTAGGCCAAAACACCTTGATGCGACCTACTGCGGGGATGGCATGCCAAAATTTTGTCAAAATTCTAAACTTTAAAAAAAATGAAAAGTAAAGGAATCAACTTAAGAATGTCAAGCAATGAAACCTAAAGCAAAAATTCAAATTTAAAACTCCAAACAATAAAAGGGAGAGGGAAAATAGCATACAACAAACACAAAAGTAAAACAAAAAAGAGGGAGAAAATGAAAGCTACCATGAGATAAATCTTCTTTTGAAACAACAAATTAAACCGTCTTTTAGAATCTAAATCAAAATACTTTCTTCCACTGGATCTACAACTCTTTGTACAAGCAGATGAAGACGATACTAAATCCAATTCTACAAAAATCATAGGGCTTCCTTTAATCAAAAATCGAAGAATTTCATTCTAATTATGATTATTAAAATCAATGATTTCATTAATTGGATGAAATTAGCTAAGCTATAAATTCCTGCATATGCTCGAACATAGAGATTTGAAGTGCAAATTTTAATATCTAAAAAAGTTATGTAGGCTAAATTGGAATATATTAAGTATTAATCTAAAAAATCTAATAAGATATTAGATCAATTTATAACGTCTTCTTCATCACCGGATCTGCAACTCTTTATACAAGCAGACAAAAGGTGATACTAAATCAAAATCTACAAAAACCATGAAGCTTTCCTTCAATAAAAAAATTAAGAAATTTTATTCTAATTATGATTTTCAAAATCAATGATTTCATTAATTAGATGAAATTAGCTAAGCTATAAACACCTGCATGTGCTCGGATGTAGGGATTTCAAATGTGAATTTTAATGTCTGAAAAAGTTGTGTAGGCTAAATTGGAATAAAAAATGAAAGTACAAAATCAATCTCATGATTCAAACATAAAATTAACTAAAATTACTATACACACATGGGCCCCACACTATCTTTGAATGCTTAAATTCAAGAGGCGAGGATCTTTGGTTGCCTCCTTTAGTCTTAGGGGTAGGTCCGTTAACAAAACAAAAACCTATAATAAGAGTTTCAAATTAGTGAAATATCTAGAAACTAATTCTATCGGTGAGTAGATCTAATCCTCTGTTAAAAGTGAGTTGAGATCTAAAGCTTTTAAACATATTCTAATTAATCAATTTTTGTAGCAATAAAATTGCTTAAATGAATTCTATCATTAAATCAAACTCAATCCATCCACATTTCGCAACTGTTTGTCGGGGGTGACAAACTAAGAAAACTCTAACACATAAAGGATCCAATGTCAAATAAAGTGTTCTACTATGTTCACTCTCAATCAATCTCTTGTCAGTAAGGATGTGGTCAATGTCCTCTGATTACATGACTTAACCAATAGGCTCCACAGATGAAGCGTATGAGGAGTCCTCCGATGGTGGTTTGGCGGTCCGGCTCCATTATATTACAATCATGACCGTAGCCATATGCTCCCCAATCTTTTAGTTGTGAATCATAGGGTATATTTGATAGGGAAAATAATTCTTTGTTAGCTAAGATAGACTTAAGCCTGTCTCCTTAGACAAACACCACCCCAGGTCTACAAAGATTTCTCGGATGACGTAATCCATGTGTTATTGATGAGGATCCTTCTATCGGTTGGGTACCTCCTTATAGTACGGACCATTGCGCGGGATGATGAACCATGGGATATGATCAGCACATCATTCCCCAACCATCCGGTTTAAAAAATGATAAATTTCATAAATCTTAAATTCTAAAACTCATCTTTCTTAATACGCATTTAGCAATCTAACAACTAGCCTTAATCGAAAGTTCTCTCTCACTTATTGAGAAGGGTAATTAACTATAGGGGCTTGTGCCTATAGGAAACCTAGAACAATATCTAAAGTCCTCACAAAATGAGGGTGAAATCTCTAGGTAGTGTCTTATTTACTATTTCATCTGTCTTCTAAAAAATATACCAACACCTTAAATCACTCTCTTCAATATTCAAATTCATTAATTGTCGAGAGTCGATGAGAATTTTGGAGCCCAGATTCTGACTTTGGGGACAAAATTCTCTTTCCATCTTTGGCTAGTCATATATGTGCTATAGTAGTAATAAAATTTTTGAAAATTCAAAACAAAAAATGATGATTTAAGTGTGCAATAAATTCAATATGAGGTTATAGTAGAATGAATCATTCCATAGAGTATATCTTTATTACACCATTATTTTGTTCTATAGAGCCTCTGCATCTTGAAACTATGGGGTGAAATAATAATTACTAATTACTAATCCCCATCTTTCACTTTTGCAGAAATGGATCTACAAAACACTCATTTCACCGTTTAGCTAGGGCGTGGTGCGAACATCTGCCTAGCCAATGTTGTCATCAACACAGGAGATGTCGAGGCTACCATTCAATTTGTAGCTTAAATTTCCCGGTATTGTAGGTAACTCACGGTACCCATCCATGGTACATTGTCGAGCCATCTGGAAGGCCTCAAGTTCTTGAAGCTCTCGCCATGTGTCAAAGTTCAACCAACTGTCAAGTTCTCCCACAGAGAACTTCAATTTTCAAAAGGCTAGGTCAATCTGAACCCCCTCGGGATGAAAAGAATCGTCAGTGGGAAAATTGTGTCTTTAATTCTTTGTTGTACAGCTGCTATGCTGACTGAACCTTTTGTACCCAGAAAGTATGATCATGAAGCTTCCTCATCAGGGAGCAAATTAACCAGAAGACAGAGAAGAAGGAGAACCGCTAAGGCGAGGGCTCGTGGATCCCCTTTGAATGACAAAAACAAGCGATACGCCACGATTATTCCTACCCACAACTTAAACTTGGGTAAAAGGAATAGCTACTATTGAAGTAAAGCGTCTTTGGAAGAACCAACCACATCAAGCTCCACCACCACAAAGGAGGACAAAACACATCTACCAGATATATAAAGTTCTCAAAGTAGCTAAGAATAAAGGCCTAATGAAAGAAGATTTTAGAGTGCGTGGTGATGGAAAATCTGCTCCACCGAAAGTTGCCATCTCTTCTAGTGGCGGCCAGAGCGATGCAGCATGGTGAGCATCGGACCATGACACTTGGACCTCGTGTCCAAGAATCCACTGTTGAAAGGTCCCAATGAAAGGGTAAACAAATATGGAGGCCAAGGCCCCGTAATGAAACTTTGAAGAATGGAAGAGGTGTGACATCTGACACATATACTCAAAAATCCACCTCAAAATCAACTCATCAAAAGTGGATACCCAAAAGAAAGGATATCACTGATGAAAGATATGATGGTCGACACCCTGGAGAATCCTCTAGGGGATCCCATCATGGATCAGTTTCATGCCTACAAGAGAAGGTTGACGTTGATCGTGGTCCTTTAATAGAAGAAGTACTTGTTCTGCACATTGAACCAGAGATCCACTAAAAATGTTGATCATAAATTCGTGTGCAAGAAGAAAATAATGAAGAAGATTCTATGGAAGTGGAAGTTGTTTATATGGTTTGAGATATAGATGAACTCCCCACCCGGCCGATCGAATGTGAAATCTAAACTTGAATTTGACGCTTATGAAGAAGAGTCTTCGCATAAGTAAATAGAGGATGGATCTTCGATGTTTGTTGAATATGAAGAAGAAGAAGAACAGAATGAGAAAGAGATCATGAGTGTTGAAGCTATCTAAATGTTTGAACCATGAAATGATCAACATGGTACACATTTTTATAATCAGCGTCGTCATACAGCCCCAGCAACAGCTATCTCTGCAAATGCACTAGGAGATGAACAGTCAAGTTCTCCCTCTGAAAATGAGCAAGGTGCAAAATAATAATAAGAAATAGAAGAAGAAGAAGAAGAAGAAAAGTCTATACTGATTAACGCCATGGTGCTAGCTTGAGAGCAAAGAGAAATGCAGCATCAAATATAGATCAAAGACAAGGAGATTGCATAGCTTGGTACCAAAATGAATGATATGATGGTATAAATGAAAATCATGATGGAGATGTTGCAGAAGAATATCACATCAAGTGCATCACCTATTTTATATGCTAATCAATAGGCAGTTAATCATACAACTTCTATACCATCAGCCACTGTGGTATCTCAAGCTCCTGCAGTACATGCTACGCATAAAGCGAGAAATAAATTTAACCCACTACCACTCTAAAGTACTATTCAAAATCTGGCTAGCACACCTAAAACTATAACAACTGCTTAACTAGAAATAATAATCAATGAAAAGATAAAGTTAGTCATAGCCTCAAAGTAGACTGAAAAGCTGATGAGTAAGGGTCGGCCTTACCTAGCTAAATATGATCAAGTGTCATACCCGAAAGGTTACTCAGTGCTGAAATTTAATACTTTCAATGGGCTTGGTAATCCAAAGCAACATCTAGCCCAATTTAAGGTTACTTGTGGCAACACAAGAGGGAACAATGCATTGCTTTTCCGTCAATTCTTCAGTAGCTTGACTTCAGCTGCTTTCAAATGGTATGCAGAATTGTCAAATGATTCGTTAAAACCTTTGTTGAATTATAGACTATATTTGTGAAGAGATTCGCCAGTGCAACCAAGAAAATCACATTCACTGACCTTGCCTTGCTGAAAAGAAGGAAAGATGAGTCAGTGATAAAATTCATAAGTTGTTGGCGCAACCTAAGTATGAAGTGAGAGCAATAATTGGAAGAAGAACATGTGATTCAATTGCTAATGGGCAATATGGATGATAAAATGACACCATTTCTATGCATGACATCAATTGCAACATTCCAGGACTTGCTCGATAGGGTGGCTAAATTCGAAAAGTTGAATCACCCAAGTCAAGTCTATCAGATAAAAAGAGAAACAAACCTTTAGACTCAAGAAGAAATTCATGCACTTCTATAGCTCAAATGGTGAAAAATGGGTGATATACAATATGGATAAAGGAAAGCAGTCGATATACAATGATGATAAGGGTAAAAAGCCTGTTTATTCTAATCCATAACCAAAATTAGTATTAGGAGGTAATGACCAATCTCGAACTTTTTTAAGTGGTGGGGAGCATCCAAAATAAGCACTAAGAGATGATGAGCCAATGCGGCCATCTCTTAAGAAAAAGATGAACAAAGAATATTCCTTTAGAAGGGACAGTGTGACCAAATTATTTCAGCAAATAGTCAAAGATAGTCTATAGTTACCAGAAATTAAGAGGCCTGAAGAAACTGATCAAGTCAATAATCCAAACTACTGTCCCTATCATCAGATGATCAATCATCCTATTGAAGATTGTTATGTCTTCAAAGATTGGCTAGAAATTATGTGTGAATTACACCATCCGATAGTGTTCTAGTCAACCCAAAAAGAGAGTCTACAAGGATGATTACGTCCTCTTCCGTATCATCCAACAAAGATAAATAGAAGGAGAAATCAGTTCAAAGTGAAGAATGACAAATAGTAATCTCCAAAAAGATCATGAAGATGCTGAAGTGGCTAAAAGACGTCCCTAGTGTTAAGTGAAAATCACCACTTGAACCTATATTGGACTTAAGAGAGATGCCTAAACCAAGTATTTGTGCTTCTCGGCATTCTGGTAAGACTCTCTCACATGAAGCGTCTACTAAATGCCCTCATAAATCAAAGAAGGCTAAGAAAAGAAGATCAAGAAGAGAACTACAACTCAAAAGATCATTAACAATCTAGGAGTATCACACAGACAACCATTTAGGCTTGCGGACTTCATGCCTAAACTTCGCATGAATCGATAAAGAAGATAATGGAGAACCTTATTGTTAGAGATATCAATCATCTCGTGATGTCAGATGTTCTTCAACATCGGTTACTCCGAGACGACAAGGGTAGTCAGACAAACTCGACCAACCCGTCAAAATTTTTATCATGAAAGCAAGAAAAGCTTGAGGAGCTAATGTCTGAATTTTGTTTAATGGCTCAGGAAGACAATAATAGTTCAGATGAAGATCTGTGTTTTCTCGATGGAGAAGAGTCAGACTCATCGATATCATCATGTATGAAATGTATGACGTTGAAAAATGAGTCTAGCCCTTTTGGCCAATCTTCAAGAAAGCAAGATAAAGATAATTCAAGTTGAGAAGTGGTAAAGTCTTACCACCTTCATCAAAGAAGGAAATGCAAATAAAGATAAAGGAAACAAATTGAAGTCAACGAGGATATTATTCAAAAAATCTAGGATAAAGCCTAAATCAAGCGAGAAGATAGATATAATATTTTATCATACGAGAAAGATCCCTACACAAGTGTGCGAGGCTCTTGGTGTCAAAAGACCTCAGAAACTTTGATACGCTCTCAAAGATCCGTTATGAATCTTACTTTGAAAATGCATGACCGCATACAAATTCAAGATCTCCCACTAATCACATTCTCAAGAGGATCTTATGTTAGAATGATCACAACCGTCCTCTTTATGTTACTACAGAGTGATGACATCTCGATCAATCAAATATTGATCCATGTTATTCTATCAATCTTATAGTCTAAAGGTATTAAGAGGATTATCACTGATATCAACATCTTGGGAGAGACAAGTTGATGATTCATGGTTTCAATGAAAAGGGCAAAAACTGGGTTCTTTTATTCTCTCAAGTTCAGATTTTATACTGACAAGTTTCATGTAATCAATCATACATCATTTAGAGCTCTCTTGGTGGTGGTTGCATGAGTATGGACATGGTCCCATCAATATATCTGCATGAAGTATCTGAAAGATGGAGAAGAATTCAAAATTCTTGGTAACCTACAACCATTCTCCGTCAATGAAGCAAAGATCTATGAAGATGCAAAATATTTCATCCTCAAAGAGCCTAAGCTTACAGAGCCTCTTGAAGTGGTATCCACTTCAAGAACTAAAAGTAATTTCATAAAGTGAAGAGCGGCTGGGAAGGAAGGCAATGCCGACTCTCCCTAAAGCACTTGATTGCACTAAGTCCGAAAATCATTCCTCATTTGGGAAGTGACAAGAAGAAGAAGAAGATATTCTGTCAAACCTAAGGAACTTATAAGCTTTCAAGAAAAAAGTATGAAATAAGTGATTGATTGATTATGATTTTGAATCTACTTATGGAAATAGAGTTCGATGGCGCATCAAGGATGATATCTCACTTGGCAGTCGGATGACTCACTCAAAATTATACTCATCCCCTCGCTTCAAAGAAATCAATCCGGAGGTTCATAATATTGAAGAATTGATAACATTCTATGTGTCACCATTGAGTGAGAGTGTACAGAACTCTATTTTACAAATCTAAAGAGTCTCTGCCTCAAAATTTTGAGCAGCTTGCTCAACATGAAAATTATGCTGAGGTAATGTCAACAAGAATACCAATATACTATCCACAAAAATTGCAAAGAATGATGCATAAGCTTGGAATTCATAGGGGAACTACTAAACATAGGATTCAAGTCTTTAATAGGATGTGGAGCTAAAGAAGTCCTTAAGTGTCACGAAGAAGTGATAAGTTTATCACTAAAGGTTTGGGGTTCATCCAAAATCAAGATAAAACTGTTATAACATAATAGAAGTTTAAATTGAGACTCATAGTGAAGAAGATGATTCTCATGAAATTCTTCTTTAAAATGATGAAGAAGTAGAAGCCAAGCCTACACTTGAAGAACTTGAAGATGGTGGAAATAAAACTATGGATGAACTTAAAGAAGTCAACCTAAGAGAGGATGATCCCATCCAACTTTCACACGATGAGAAAGTTGAAGAGCTAAAAATACTACTTTGTGAATTTAGGGATTTCTTTGCATGGACATATTTTGAAATGCCAGGCTTATCCCCTGATGTAGTAGTTCATAAACTAGCTATTAAACTAGAAGCAACACCCGTTAAGTAAGCTCCTTGGCGGATGAGATTGGAGATTGAAGAATGAGTAATTGCATAAACTAAGAAAGCTGAAGCGCTTCATCCGGAGGAGAGAAGTATGCGATTGGATAGTAAACATTTGTCCCAATTAGGAAGAAGAAATGACCAAATCCATCTCTACATTGACTTTTGACTTAAATAAGTTGCCCAAAAGATGTCTTCGCTTCCAATATCGAGAACTATTGGAGGACAACACTATATAACATGTTCTCATTTATGGAGATCGTTAGGATACAACCAAATCAAAATGACACGGATGAAAAATATACATCATTAACACCTATTGGCATCTCTACACGGTCATGCCAATTGGCTTGAAAAATACATACCAAAGAGCCATGACATGTATTTTGATGAGTTGATTCATCAAAAGGTGGAATGTTATGTCGATGATTTGGTAGTGAAGAGCTTAAAGCTGGAAAACCATGAAGACTTGAGAATTATCTTGAGAGAATCGAAAATATGAACTCATGATGAATCTTCTAAAATGTGCATTCGGGGTATCCTTCAGAAAATTCCTCGGGTACATTGTACATCACAGAGGTATTAAAATTGATCCTACTAAAATGAAAGCAATCATGGAGATGCCTCCACCAAAGCGTTTGTGTCAGCTTCATTCTTTACAAGGACAACTCGCATTCATCCATCGATTCATATCAAATCTATCAGGACGATGTCAACCATTTGCAAGGTTGATGAAGAAGGATGCTTCATTCAAATGGGACAAGGAGTGCTAAGAAGCCTTCAATAGCATTAAAAGTTAGTTAAATCCACCAATCCAATACCTATTCTCAAAACCCTCATTCTACATTGCATTAGAAGAGTCTCTGGGGCATTGTTGGCACAACACAATGAAGAAAAATAGAATGCTCTTTATTATAGTCGAGAGGTTGATTGAAGAAATGAGATACTCTCAGATGAAGCATTTAACATTGATCTTTGCGTCCAAAGCTTTGTCATTATATATTATCTCACAAGATTACCCTCATTTCAAGGATCGATCCAAGTACTTGATGACAAGACCGTTGAGTCACTTGGCAAGATGGGGCGTGTATACCAATTTGATATCACATATATTCCGCAGAAAGCAGTGAAGGGACAAGTCTTAGCAAATTTTTTTGCTGCGCATCCCATCCCAACGGACTCTTCTCTTAATGATGATTTGCCTGATGAGCAAATTATGCTCATTCATGAAAGAGAAAATCACAAATTTGGAAAATATATTTTGATGGAGCCTCATCGATCAAACAAGTCCAACATCTAAATCTTCCAAGAGCAAAGCGGGGTGACATCTTCATAACACAAGGAGGGATAATGAGATCATATGGATTGATCGAGCCAAGAACTAATAATGAAGGAATATGAAGCATTGGTGGCAGTCGGAAGAAGCTATGCATTTAGAACCTACACATTTGATGATTCTCGACTTATTATAAATCAAGTACTTGGCATATATAGAATCAACAAGCTTGAGTTAGCTTTCTATATCAAATGAGTTATCAAGCTAATGAAATAGATATGAAATATCACAGTAACTTGAGTCTCTCCATCTAAGAATAGTAAAGTCGATTGCTTAGCAAAATTGGTTAAAGAAATGGCAAGAATGAATGGTGATTATGTCATGATCGGCATATTTACTCAACGAGTTCTAGAACAGAGTATCAATCCCCATAGGTAGAGAGGTTATTAAAATTTGTGAGGATCGACAGTTGCTCCTCATACTTCCCAAAATCAACAAGAAATTGTACCAAGAAGAGCTGAGAATGATATTGCCTCAAAAGCGGTGAAGCCTTGTAGAATAGTCATTGAGGCAACCCTTCATCGACTACTTTAAAGAAGGCAGATTACCAACAATAAATCACTAGCATCTCAAATCAAAAAGAGAATGCTATGTTATGATTTTGTCAACAACACTTTATATCGTAGATCCTTTGAACAAATGTGGCTGATGATGTAGATGAAGAAGCAAAGTGATGGTTGAAGTTCATGAAGGACTTTGTGATGCACATCAGTCATGTCCCAAGATGGTAGTAAAGATCAAAAGGATGGACTATTATTGGCCATCTATGGTGAGAGGCAGATAATCATGCTAAGAAGTGTCATGAGTGTCAAATACATGGGAATCTCATCCATCAACCTCCAAATCCATTACACCCAACGATAGCATCCTGGCCATTCGAATGTTGGGGTATAGATATAATTAGACCAACTAATCCGTCACCATTGGACCGCTTCATCCTAGCGGCGACTATTTCTCTGTGGTGCTACCCCATTTAAAAAGTTACTGTCGATCGAGTGATTAACTTCTTTATGCATAATGTGGTATATAGATTTGGAGTGTCACGCCAAATAATTTTTGATAATGACACAGCTTTTAAAAGTGCAAAGATTTATAAATTCATCGATCGACATAAAATTGATTGGCAATACTCTTCAATATATAATCTAAGAGCAAATAGTTTGGTAGAGGCTTTCAACAAGATATTGGTCAAACTGCTCAAGAAGATTCTCACTAGAAATAAGAGAGAATGACATACCAAGCTAATAGAGGCTCTATGGGAGTATCGAACTACCTACAAGACTCCGACTAAAGCCACTCCCTATTCATTAGTATTTGGAAATATGCCCATTTGAGAATGGAGGAACTCAACGCACTTGATGAAGTTAGACTACAAGCTCATCAAAATCTAGAAGTCTATCGAGCAAAGATGTTCATGACTTTTGACCATACGGTGCAGCCTTGAATATTCCAAAAAGGAGAATTGGTTATGTCGAAGATAAATTATCCCCAATCAAAAATTTAGTGGCAAATTTAAGCCTAACTGGGAAGACCCTTTTGTCATTGAAAAAGTTACCAAGGAGGGGCATACCAACTCATCAACCTAAAGGGTGAAAGACCAATGTCACTAATTAATGGTCGATAGAAAAGTACTATACTTGATGACAATATTCTCGAGGTACAATAGAAATCCTCGCAAGGCATGGACATTTTTTTAGTATATCTATTTATCTTGGCATTGTGCTTCATCGAGATCCCTAAATAAACATACTCAGGATGAAGAACTTTTTGAAAATTTTCCTATTACATGGGGCATTTTTTGATTTTTTATACGATGAAATCAATGTTGTATGTTAAAATCCCCTTTAGAGTATATCAATTCAAATATTGATGTATTTGTATATTTTCATCTTAAAAATTCTCTTAAATGTACTTTAGAATTCCCCCTGCAAGACAGGGATATTTTTTTAGTTTATATTAAGTTTATTTGAGTTGACATCGTGCTATAAGATGAGATCCTTAAATATATTCTTATTCAGGTTGACATCGAGCCTTATGCCAAAATCCTTGAATATATCCATAATTATTACTATTGAGTTGTAGAGTCTTGTAGAAATAAAAAGAATCTATTTCTATGCATGAATGGACAACCCTAAATATAAAGAAATTTATCTCTTAGATTTGCATAATTTTGGAGATCAAGTCAAAAGAACTCCTGATTTTGGAAGCTTCAATCAATTAAGTTGGAGAAACATCAACCACTACATCCTAAAGTCTAGGACACAAATGGGTTCTAAAGGTTATACTCAATAAATATGGAGTTCGATGCTCTCCTCACTCAACAAGCAGCAAGAAAAGGCCATGGTGAAAGAGCCCTCGTTCGACAATCTGATGACAAAACCACCAATCCACTATAGATTAAGTCGAAGACTTGAGTAGGTTCTAAAGGTCAATCAATAAGCCCAAATATGTGGGTTCGACGCTCTCTCACTCAACAAGCCATAAGAAAAGGTGAAAGAGCCCCCCGTCGGTCAATGATGATAATTGTTCAATCTCAAACCGGATCCACTTAATGATTACAAACGATCTAAGAAATCTTTCTACTTGATCGATAGATCAAGGAAACACTCAATCGGGCCTCAAATCAATCTTCATATTACCTGCAAGGTGATATTTCAATATATTCTCAAATGATCGATCAAACTCAAAGCACATATCAAAGCCTATCTCCTCAGTCAAGTCATCAAATCACGGGACCGAGGAAGTAATTCCATAGTTCATACAAAGTCGATGGCCCCGAATTAAAGGAATTTTGTGGTTATTAAGTCTGTTAAAACACACGTTGCTAGACTAATAACTCAACATTGACCCTATATAAATCGAAAGGCTGGGTCATCTATATGTACCCTTCAACGAATCTATCAAAGCATCAAGCAAAGAGTTCATGGAGTGCATACACTTCTTGACAAGTCAATATGGAAAAATCAGGTCAGTCCTTTATCAAGTCCGTTAAGCTCAAAGCAAGGACATAAGGAATTTCAAATCCAGTCAAGCATGGATAAACCATTTCCCACAAGTCCTTCATCAAAATAAGCAAACCAATTTCTCCATCAAACCCAACCAAGCATCAAAGTTGGGAGACTCATGCAATTACATAAAAGAAAGAGATCTTCCGCAAAGCCATTGAAGTAGATAGTAGATGGTGTAAGAACTCTTATCAATCTGACAAGTAGATTCTGACAAGTCGGTCAATCCCGTCATTTAGCATGTCCTGAATAAGGCATACTAATGACAAATCCTATCAAAGCTTCGTAAGCTTTGCAATGAAGATCCAATGATCAGCAAGGGTCAATCAATTTTCAACAAATGTGACTCGCTCATGCGTGAATCACATTTGTTGGGGAATTGTTGACCTCCACATGCGTCATAAGTCAAGTCAAATCAAGTCTAATTGACCGGACACCGATGGGCTCAAAATACATTGGATGTCATTGAAAATAGTCGAAATGACCTCCGATCGATGAACGGACTTCGTCGTTACGTTAGAATGTCAAAATTGATCAAAATATAAATATTACAAAATCTAACGATCAATCGATTAAGCGCTCAAGCTATCAATGTGTTGACGCGTATATCAGAGTCGGGAAGCTACGATGTTATTCGAACAACCTCCATTCATGAAATTGATCATGTCATT
Source organism: Cymbidium sinense (assembly GCA_021442155.1). Classification (NCBI taxonomy): domain Eukaryota; kingdom Viridiplantae; phylum Streptophyta; class Magnoliopsida; order Asparagales; family Orchidaceae; genus Cymbidium; species Cymbidium sinense. Next base: position 72,837,242 of record CM038233.1, read on the forward strand.
AGCTTTAAAATATCAAAAACTATCAAATAAGACTATTCACAATTAATTTGGATGAGTCTGTACAAATGTCGAATAATCATCGGATGACGTAATCATGAAATGTACTTGACATCTCTAAAAATGGTTGAAACAACATCCGATCGATGAACAGACTTTGCCGTCACATTCATAACATCAAAATTGGTCAAGATATAAATATTGCACAACAACCAAAGCGATCAAGTTCGAAGTCATCAACATGCTTCACACATATCGAAGTCGGGGCGTCGCGTAGACCAAACGACATCCGTTCATGAAATTGATTATGTTGCTAGCTTCAAAACATTAAAATCTATCAAATGATACTATCCGTACTCAATTTAGACGAGTCTGTGCAAATATTGAATGATTTGAAATGATATGTAAATCGAGGCTAAAACACACAGTACATCACCAAAATCAACTCAAATGACCTCCGATCGATGAACGGACCTCACCATCATGTTCAGAACATCGAAACTAGTCAGAATATAAATATTCCATGACTTGATGATCTACCGATCAAGCGCTTAAGTCATCAATGCGCATGCACGCATATCAAAGTCAGGAGGCATCGATGTAAGTCAAACGACCTCCATTCGTGAAATTGATTGCACCATTGGCTTCAAAATATTAAAATCTATCAAGTAAGATTGTTCTCACTCAAATTGGATGACTCTGCATGAAAATCGAGTGGTCGAAATTGGTGACATGTATTTTGAGTGAAGGGACTTTGGCCATTTCAACAAATCTTTGATCTAAACAACCGTTGTTCTTCAATTATCTTAAATTAATATATATATATATATATATATATATATATATATATATATATATATATATATATATTTATTTATGTGCATTTTTATGTAAAATCCATATTAAAATCATTTAATTAATTTAAAATTAATTTAAAAATCCCTAAATTATCCCCCATGCTCAACGTTCCCCCCATTTTTATTTTTTTAGTTTTTTCTGACTAATAAAAAAATGAAAAATGTTTCCCTCCCAATTATCCTCATTTCCTTCCCATGTTTCTCTCTCTCCCGCATTTCTCTCCCTCATTGAAAAGTTCTCACGGATAAAGAATTCCAAACGCGATGTGGCTTCCCATGGTCTTGAGCTTCTTGGCCTCTTCACCCCTTCCTTCTCCTTAAAATCCAACTTCTTCGTTGTTATTTTACATCCATCTCTCACGACCTCGGCATGGCCGGGTCAGACTAAGATCCCATACCCTCAACAATCTCTTCCCCTCTTTCTGTTTCTCCTTCTACAGAGGCGCTTCTTGATTCCGTGGTCATTGCAATTGAAGGAGTTGCTACTTGCATAAAATGAAAAAGTAGATTTCTTATCCTTCATACCATGATTCTCCGTGTTGTTCTGAGGATGATCAAGGAAGGCCAATGGAATTTGTCTTTAGTGGTCCGCCATAGGGAAGAGGCCTTACTACTTCTCTTTATAGTTGAAATGGCGATTTAAGGGTACTCTTGAAGCTATCTCTCAAGGTGATTTCTTCTTATTTAAGTTCTCAAAGGAAGACTATGATGTTGTTTGAAATGATGGACCTTATTTTCTCAATGGGCCATTCATCTTTCAAAATGGAATTGGGACTTTCGCCTCCAAGGATCGGTGGCCAGATTCCCCTTTGGATCAAATTACCTAATTTTCCACTATGTTGTTGGAACGAGAAAGGATTTTCAAAAATTAGAGTATGATGGGTTCCCTTAGTTGATAACCTTACCGCTTCCAAAGCGTATTACCTTTGCTCTCACATTATGCGGATCACTACTTCCTCACCTTCTGATCACGATTACTTGAATGGGAAGAAAATTGATCAAGAATTTCAGATTGGAAATATCGGCTTGTTCCAAAAAAAATTTTCACCACATCATACCATGGAAAAGTCGTGCCTCCTCATAATTCTAATGGATACCAAACGGTGAGTCAGTCATCTGTTGCCAGATTATTGCAAATAATTTTTTGCATTGGCCATTATGCTACCCAGCACGGTGGTTCGTGAACCCACACAGTGTTCTTTCTACTGATCTAAATCAAGCTCCCTCTCCTTCTTCTCAACCAGAAAATCATCTTTTACAAGAGAAAGATCATTCTATTTGTGCGGTTACTAACATTGTGACATTCTTCTTCTTTGCTATTCCCAGGGGGTTGCAACCCTAAATCACCTCCTCTCCCGCTGAACATTGGTCAAATTTTTGGGGGAAAATCCAACCTCCCCGACCACATCTAACTTGGTAGAAGAAGGTGTGCAAGCTAGTTCTTCTACAACTTACTCCATCCAGAAAGGTAAACATAAAAAGGGTAAGAAGCCCGTCTCTTCCTCCTCTCAATGACCTTTCCTAGTTTAGCTAGCTGGAACGTTAGAGGTCTTGCTGCTGAGGGCTGTAAACTGGATTGTTTGAGACTTATTAAGGAACACAAACTGGATCTATTTTGTTTTTTGGAAATTAAGATCAATTCTGAAGCTGCTCTTAACCCCCTTCTCATGCGCAAATTTTCTATGTTCCATTCTGAATCCTGTTGTTCCAGCTTTGATGTGGCAACTGGCAATCTGGATTAAATGAAAATCAATAGACTTCAAGCCTCATTGTCTCTTCTCAATTCATTCATGGTTTTGTTTCTTATTATGGTAATCCCTCCTTCTTCTTAACCAGCATATATGCTGGAAACGACCTACAATCTCGAATATCCCTCGATTCTGGATCTTGAATGGCATTTGGATCATTGGTTGTTAATGGGTGATTTTAACTGTATTTCATGTAAGGAAAAGTCGGAGAATTCCACTGTCCCATTCTAACACTCAATCTTTTTCCTCCTGTGTCCAAGATTGTGAATTACTGGATCTTCTTAGCACGGGCTTATTCTATACATGGTCTAATCAGCAAGTCAATAACCCCATTCTCTCAAAATTAGATAGGGTTCTATGCAATGTTGGTTGGTTGGAAAAATTTCCTCTTCCTTTACAAAGTTCCACGTCTTCGGATCATTCACCCTCATCATATTCCTTGATCATTTTGAGAATAGAATTACGGTTTATGTTCGAATCATTGGTCTCTTTCACCCAATTTCCTTGAAGTTACAAAGTTGCATGGAAGCATTATGTTGCGAGGATCCTATCTTTGTTCTTGCAAATAAACTTTCTAATGTCAAAAAAGCACTCACTGAATCCATGAAAAGTTTCTCTCATCTACAAATCCTTATTGATGAATCAAAAAGGAATCAAAAAGATATTCTTGAAAAGCTGGAAAGGAATCCCTATGATGTACATCTAAGGATTGAGGCCAAGGACTCTTACCTTGGTTTGCTTCACATGGAAAATGCATGGTTAAGCAATGAGCTAAGGCTCATTGGTTAACCTCCTCGATGATGACCTCAAGTTTCTTTAATATCAAAGAAAGGAGGAGTTCCAATTGTGAGCTCTATCAAGGAATTATAAATGACCTTCTATTCTCTCGAGGAAATGTACTATTGACTTTTCAATAACTTCGATTCTTTTTATCTTGATTTTCCCATTGGGAATTCTCTCTCATATGATCAAGTTATGAGCTTGGGATTAGTGACCGACATTCAGATGCTTTCATGGGAAAACCAAGCTGACTCACCACTTTTCAAAACAGAAGCTCAATCGGTTGACACTCTATAATTATCTTAATTCCTAAAGTTAAGCATTCCACTCTATTATCAATATAGACCCATTCTTTGCAACACATTTTATAAAGTCATTGCTAAGGTTCTTGCTTCTAGACTTAAGAAGGTGCTTCCTTATTTAATTAACTCAGCTCAATTTGCTTTCATTAAAGGAAGGGATATCTCTGACAATATTACTATGGCTTATGAAATATGTCAAGAGTTGTTTCATAATCATTCTCATGGTGGTTTTCTTGCTAAACTTGACCTCAGAAAGGCTTTTGACTCTATTAATAGGGAGGCTCTTTTGCATATACTTCATTCTTTTGGTTTCCCCCCTAGATTTATTAATTGGGTGAAGGCTTGTATCTTAGATGTCCCCTTCTCAATAACTCTAAATGGGGAAATTAAAGGTTACTTTACCTCAAAATATGGGCTAAGACAAGGTTGCCCCTTTATCCCTCTTTACCACTTAGATACACTCTCTTGCTTAATCGATAGAGGTCAACTTATTGAATCTGAACTCTTATTTGGGACATGCAAAATATCACACTTGCTTTTTTGTAGATGATCTTAGTGGGCATGGTGGCGATAGCATTACTGTGGGATCCCTAAAATACTGTCTTGAGAGTTTAGAAAAATATACTGGACTTATGGTTAATAAGACAAATCTCTTATTTATTTTTCAAAAGGATCTAGGGATGTTGCAAATCTTTGCAACATTCTTAATATTTCTCAGGGTACTTTTCCTATCAAATACTTGGGTCTTCCCTTAACTCTGGGATCCCCTAAACTTGCAAACTTCTCTAGTTTATTTGATAAAATTCAAAGGTGGCTTGCCGGTTGGAAATGCAAATTTTTGTCTCTTGGAGGAAGGCTGCAATTACTTCGATCATCGGTTAACAACTTGATTACTTACTGGTTTAGATCAATGATGATTCCTAAGGGTGTCTTGAAGACCATCTACTCTCTCACTTCACATTTTTTCTATCATAATGGGGTTTCTAATAAACTTACTACTATATCTTGGGACAAAACTACTCGTCCCAAAGGAGAGGTGGGATACTCTCGCTATCTCTCTCAACTCTTTATGCAAAATTAAAACCATGTGGAAGACTCTTAATGAACTCTCTTTTCAGGCTGGTGCAACCAGAAATATGGGTCCATTTGGGTGACTCTATTAGTAGAATCTCCCCATGTGGAAAGAATTAAAACTATATGCAAAAGCGTTTTATGACAAAATTTCTTATCACACATTGGGAATGGCAATTCTTTTCTTTTCTTTATGACCGTGGTGTGTCAAAAAATCTATTTATGAATCAATGGATTCTAATGATCGTAATTTCTGAACATTTATAAAGATACAAAGTTGTGCTCTTTTATAGTTGAGGAATGGAGAATGCCTTCTGGTCATGCGAATTTCCATTGATATGTACTTTCATTGATTCTATACCTATATTTGGAGGGAGGGCTGGATCACATGGGATTCAAAGCGATCTCCCACTACTTATGATTTTAAAGGTGCTCTTTTTGAAAACGCCTTGATAAATTGGTACAAGGTATATGGTTTCTGGTTGTGCATTAATTACTCAATATATTCTTTGGTTGGCTTATTTAAGGGGTTTAAAGACTTCGATATACTTGTTAAAGAGGGATTGGTTCTCAAACTATTTCTATTTTTTTTCTTAAAGAATCCGAATCTCACTCTCACCTCTTCTTCAAATGCCCTTTCGATACATTTGATCAGAAGCATTCTTCCTTATGGCAATTTTTTTTTAATGCAATCCACATTACAACAAGTATTGAATGGTATGACAATTAAGATGCACAAAATTATCAAAAGGTTGTACTATTTATATTCTGTTTTGTATTGCATATGGCGAGAAAGGAATAACAGACTATTTACTCTCTCAACATCTTCTCTTTCTTTCTTAATCGACCAAATCATGGATCAAATAGCTTTTAAAGCTGCAAGATGGGAACTTAGAGATTCATGGCACTCTTGTTACAATTCTTTTTTGGGTTGGAGAAAGCAGACTCATTCACGAATTTCCATAGCATGGATTTATGGGAGTTGCTCTAACTGGAAAACTGGACAATGATGACTTATATATCACCAATCGTATGTGTTTGGTATGGCTCAGCTTGGTTGCACAACATAGCAACCTTGGATGGAAGTCTCTTCTTTGCCAATTGGATGGCTGTGAGGGTGCAGCAGCATTGCTTTGGCTGTTTTTTCTCGGGTTGGAGCTTTCTACGCTTTGATCTACGTCTGAGTCCAGAACAAATCACAACATGTATTACATGCCGTAAGTTCTATTTTTGGTTTCTCTTTGTTCGCAGCTTGGGGCGGTTCTTCTTCTACTTAGATTGCTATCTGTTTCTGTTGTAAGTTCTCTTTTGCGGGAAGAGATGTAAGTGTTTTTCCTTTCCCTGTTTGTTGTCTCTTTTTTCTACTGTTATCCTTATACCTTAGTTTTGAGAAGATGATTGAATTCACTTGGTGAATTCGTTTTGTAATTTTGTAATGTTCTCCTCTTTGGATATAATTGAGCTAAGGCTCTCAAATTCTTCCAAAAAAAAAAGATAAATGAATTCCCTCTCCTCACAATCTTCTCGTCTTCGCATTCATACGCCAGCCGCCACGGCGTCCATAAGCATCCGTAAAATCCGCTGCCATCCGCATCCGCGACCCCGTGTCCGCCAAAAACCCACCTCGTCGTCCGTGGGCTTCCATGCGTCCGACCCTCTGGCGTGCCATCCGCTCCACGAGACCCCATACAAAACCCACCGCATGCGATCAGCGATTCAGGCCTCGACCAGCTTCTCGTTGCTCCTGCGTTGCCCGTCGTGAACTCCGTCGCGTCAGCGATGTCTCAATCTCGCGTCTTGTTCTCAGGCCCCATCAAGAACCCACCTTTATGGCCATGGCTCTCCTCGCTGTTCATGAGCCGCAATCCATGAAAACCCAGCCATCGGTACCTCTCTGCCGGTAAACCCAGACACGCAGTTCCAAGCTGCAAGCTGACATCAATAATAGCCCAAACCCACTTTTCGTGGCCTGAACTCTCCACTTTTGTCAGAACCGGAAGAACATCGTCAATAAGTGAAGTCTTCTTTCGGTTTCTGGTATTACACTCCTTGCTTTACCCGCTTCTCTTTCCTCCGGGAAGAATATCAAGAGAATTCTTCTTCGGTTTCAACATCGATTCCTCACTTTAGCCGCCCAATTTCTACTCTTGTGGAAGAACATTGTCAAGAGGTGAATTCTTCTTTTATTTTATGCATCGCACCCCCTGCTTTAGCCTTCCCGTTTTTGCTTCGCCGTAAACCAGGGAAGAACATCGTCAACAGACGAATTTTTCTTTCGATTTCCTGCGTCGCACCCCTCGCTTTAGCCTTTCCACCTTCGCTTCGCTGCAAACCGGGAAGACCATCGTCAAGAGGCGAATTCTTCTAGATTTTGAGCGTCGCACTCCTTGCCTTACATTCCCAATTGCATACCCAACCTTATTCCCTTGTCGAGCATTGCAGCGCGTCAAAAAATGAGTCAGAACATGTGAGATTTGTGATTGTGAATATATGTATATGCTTATATTTCTTTGCAGGTTTGATGACTTCGTTATGCTCAAGAGGGCGTGACGAGATAAAAAATAGGCTGTGGTGTTGTAAGATACTGCTTACTACGCTCAAGAGGCGTGTCGAGTAAACACCGTCGATGTCGTCCCTTAGAAAAATCTTGTCGAAATTTTCTAATTTCGGACTTTAAAAAAATAAGAGATGAATATATATTGCATTGTATGTCTTCTTTTAGTTAGAAGGCCTTGTGCTCAAGAGGGGTGAGATGAAAAAACGGTGTCTGACACCTCTCTCAGAGAGGCGAGTAGGCCAAAACACCCAGATGCATCCCCACGGATGATGCCAAAATTTCAAAAAGATTCTAGACTTAAAAAAAAGTAAAGGAATCAACTTAAGAATGTCAAGCAACGAAACCTAAAGCTAAAATTCAAATTAAAAACTCCAAACAACAAAGGGGAGGGAAAAAATACAAACACAAAAACAAAACAAAAAAGAGGGGAAAATGTAAGGTGAGGGATAAATCTTCTTTAAAATAACAAATTAAACTGTCTTTTGAATCTAAATCAAAACACTTTTTTTACGGATCATAACTTTTGTACAAGGACAGAGAAGACAATATTAATCCAATTCTAGAAAAATCATAAGGATTCCTTTAATCAAAAATCAAAGGATTTCATTCTAATTATGATTTTCAAAATCAATGATTTCATTAATTGGATGAAATTATAAGCTATATAAATTCAGCATGTGCTTCGACATAGAGATTTCAAATTTTAATTTTAATGTGAAAAGGCACTAAAATGGAATATATTAAATATTAATCTAAAAAATCTAATAAAATATTAGATTAATTTATAATGCCTTCTTCACCACCAGATCTGCAACTCTTTGTAAGCAGATAGAAGGCGATACTAAATTAAAATATACAAAAATCATGGAGCTTTCATTCAATACAAAAATTAAGGAATTTCATTCTAATTATGATTTTCAAAATCAATGATTTTATTAATTAGATGAAATTAGCTATAAACACTGCGTATGTGCTATATAGAGATTTCAAGTGTGAATTTTAATGTTTAAAAGTGCACAAATAAATTGGAATAAATGAAATACAAAATCAATCTCATAATTCAAACATAAAATTACCTAAAATTACTATAAATTAGATGGTTTAAGAGATCTGCAGTTGCCTCGGTTTAGTCTTAGGACTAGGTTTGGGTTAACAAAATTTAAAAACCTGTAATAAGAGTTTCAAATTAGTGAAATATCTCGAAATTGATTACAGTGATAGTAGATCTACTCCTCTGTTAGCAGCTAAGTAGAGTTGACAGGATCTAAAGCTTTTAAACATATTCTAATTAATCAATTTTTAAATAGCAATCTGAAATTGCTTAAATATAATTCTATCATTAAAAACTTAAATCAAACTCAATCCATCCACCTTAAATATTTATTTGTGGGGTGATAAACTAAGAAAACTCTAGCTCACAAAAATGTCAAATCAAGTGTTTACTATGTTCACTCAATCAATCTCTTGTCGATGGATGTGGCTCATGTCATTGCGTGCAGCTTAGGCTCTATAGATGAAGCGATTGAGAGTCCTTTGATTGGGTGGTTTGACCAATCCCACTCAATTATATTATGATCACGATGATAGCATGCTCCCAATGACTCGCCTTTGAGTTGTGAATCATAGGGTATATTTGATAGGCAAACAACCCCTCGCTAAGTAGACTTAAGTCTCTTGACAAACACCAATCATAATTATTTCTGGATGGTGTAACCCATGTGTTCTTGATGAGGATCCTTCGTGGGGTTGGGTCACTACCTCCTCGACTAAGTAGACTGGAATGCCGGATGATGGAACCATGGGATCAAGATGGGCATGATCATCAACCATGGGTTTAAGATGAAATGATAAATTTTATAAATCTTAAATTCTAAAACTACTACATCTACTATATCTATGCATTTAGCGATCTAACAAACTAATTGAAAGTTCTCTCTCACTTAGAGGGTAATTAACTATAGGGGCTTGCGCCTATAGGAAACCTGGAACCAGATCTAAAGTCCTCACAAAATGAGGGCGAAATCTCTGTGTAGTGTTTTATCTACTATTCCACCTGCCTTCTGAAAATTACACCGACACCTTAAATCACTCTCTTCAATATTCAAATTCATTAATTATCGAGAGGTCGGTGGCAAATTTTCGGAGCCCACAATTCATTAATTCCTTTCACTACAAGAAGCAAATATGTGAAGGGTTGCAAATGATGGGTGCTAAAGAGAATCATCTTAAAGAAATTTAAATCGCCCATAAAAAGTCACATCATATCAACAAAAGTTGCACAAATATAGTTATTAGTGTGTTACTTAGTGCTAGATATGTTTGTGTAGGCTATCTAGTAAGTGAGGGAACATAAGCTTTTATTTATAACATTATTGTCATATATAGAAGAAAAAATAGCCTAGTTGCACCACATTTGTCAGATATAGCTAGACTTTTATCATTATAATCATAATTGGCTAGTTTAGATTAATTTAAGGTTTGGTTTTAAAAAAAATTCATACATTCATTAATTTTGTATAAGGTAATGAATTTCTTATGAGAATTAAAGCACCATTATGAGCCTATTTGGTCATCAATTCAACTAATCCAAATTAAATCAAGCACGAGTTTAGGCTTATTTGTATTTCCTTAAAATGCATAATTTTTTTTTGCAATGAGTGATTATATAAGAATCTTATGATCGTAATACTTTATTTCCATAAGAGGAGATTTAATTGAGTAGGTACATAGTGTAAAATAATTTATTTTCTTCTGAAGATTTTCGTAAGTGTGTATAGTATTTTAGTTAAGGAGGCATCATGTGTCTATATCATGCTTTAATATAAACTTGGGTTTTAGCCGACACTTTCATTGCTTCAGCCTTATAATTATGATTTGCATGTTGGAGCCTTCTTATTATAAGTTATCTTTTTAGGGAATGATTAACCTAATGTTGTCTTATGATGTAAGATAATTTAAGTCCTTTTGAAATATTTTTATAAGATACATTTTATATTTGAAAAAATATATTTTCATTATTGATGCATCATCATAAAATTTATTCGATTATATATGAATTTAATATAATAATTGAGTTAAAATTTTCTAAAATTAAATTTGAAATCATATAATTTCTAATTTTAATGAATTTATGAAATGAGTGTATCAATGAGATGAACCTAATAACACTAAAAATATATTTTCCAATTCTAAATGGGCCTAAGTTAAGTACTTGAAATATAATTATAAACTTCATGACATTGCGTGAAGGACTAAATGACATTCAAATCTTGCATGCTTTCAATCATTATTTAGAATATTTTTGTGACTATTTATAATAGATAATCGAGATTATATTGCTCTATGATAAAACTTTAATTAGGTAATGGATGTCTTTGATATGGCTCATCGAACATGACCACCTCTAGGATTACCTAAGTATTCAAGAGGTAATCTAATAATGACAGACATTACTAACGGTGTCGTAGATTAATGATTTGAACTGATATGTCACTGGAAACTCTACTAGTTGAAGTACAAATCTTGACATCGAAATCAATTTGATCTTGAGTCGAGACTAGCCTAGATCAAGCACTTAAAATATCATTGAAAACTTTGAGATATTAGTCGAATCCCTAAATAACTTCTAAATTTAGAGTGTTTATAGTCAAATCGAGCATCTTAACTAGCTAGATCTAACAAGTCTAAGATCTTGTAATTCTAACTTCATTTGAGTATTCAAATATTTAAAATACATCAGATGATCGAATGAATCATTTTGAGCCGTCTGATGGAGTGGTTTGGATTTTGCCTGTATTTACAGAGGTGTCACTCACATAATCTAAAGTAGCTCCTCATTCTTCACATGAGGGGAGCCCAAGCTAAAGAGAAGAGAGAGCTTTGAGGCTTGAAGAACCTTCATAATCGTTACCACACCGATTCGGTCCATACCGGTCGTCGCCGGCGACCACCCACCGCCGTGATTGTCGCCGGTCCTGCCGTGGCCGCCGTGACACCGCTTCTCGGCCACCACGAACCACCATCGGCCCATTGCCACCGCCATCATCGCCGCCGGACGACCACTAGATCACACCGAGGCCAGCCGCCACCACTGGATTACCCGCATCGGTCCACCGCCGGTTGCCACGCCGACAATTGTCCATCTTTTGATAGTTTCTGTTGGATCATCAGACTACCACATCAAACAAGGCCTTCGCCGTTAATCGAGTGAAGCTTGTCACAAAACTTATTCTTGTAAGCTATCTTTCTCCTACTTTGGAGAAAGGGTAACAATTGTAACAAGAAGCTGACATAGTGAAATTATTCCTAAGTGGGCTATGGCCTGTGGTTTTTCCCTTTTTTGGATTTTCCACGTAAAAATCTTGAGGTCTCTCAAACCTTTTTACTATGTGTGCAGAACTTTTATGCAACCATAAGACATTAGATTCTCATACTATACCGACACGAATCTTCCCGCACTCAACATAATGTATTATAAGTGATGATGCCACAAGCATGTTAATGGTGATAGAAATTTTAGCTAGTGAATTGATGATAAGAATTTTCAACAAATTCATCATCGATCAAATAGACACAATTATATTAAGTAGTAATAACATGTCATTCATTAATTCCTTTCACTACAAGAAGCAATTATGTGAAGGGTTGCAAATGATGGGTGCTAAAGAGAATCATCTTAATGAAGTTTAAATCACCCATATCAACAAAAATCGCACAAATATAGTTATTAGTGTATTACTCAGAGCTAGATATACCCGTGTAGGCTGTCTAGAAAGGGAGGGAACATAAGCTTTTATTTATAACATTATTTTCATATATAGAAGAAAAAATAGCCTAATTGCACCTCATTAGTCCGATATAGCTAGAATTTTATCATTATAATCACAATTGGCTAGTTTAGATTAATTTAAGGTTTGGTTTTAAAAAAAATCATACATTCATGAATTTTGTATAAGGTAATGAATTTCTTATGAGAATTGAAGCACCATTATGAGCCTATTTGGTCATCAATTCAACCAATCCAAATTAAATCAAGCACGAGTTTAGGCTTATTTGTATTGCCTTAAAATGCATAATTTTTTTTGCAGTGAGTGATTATATAAGAATCTTATGATCATAATACTTTATTTCTCCTTCAAACTTTTTCATATGAACGAGTTTAAATTATCTTTATTCTTATATTCAATGATTGATTTCCTACCATCTTAAGATGGACTCATTTAAAAATAGATACACCTTAAAAACTATAGATCAAAATATTCTTTCCTTAGGTATAAACTCATCTTCAAGCTAGAGCTATGTCTAGCTTGAAGATAAAAAATCATTCAAAATTGAATTAATTTTTTATTTAGATTGAGTGTGAGTTGAGACCAATGAGACAAATTTTGTACTTGTTTTATTCTTTAAATTAGTTATACGTTGAGCCTAAATAGGGTCAAGCTAAATTACAATTACCTCCATACACTATATATATATATATATATATATATATATATATATATATATATATATATATATATATATATATATATATATATATATATATATATATATATATATATATATATTATTCCATAAGTGGATAAGGAGATTTAGTTATAGGTACTTAGTGTAGAATAATTTATTGTCTTTTAGATTTTCTTAAGTGTGTATAGTATTTTAGTTAAGGAGGCATCATGTGTAAATATCATGCATTAATATAAACTTGGGTTTTAGCCAACACTTTCATTGCTTCAGCCTTATTATAAGTTTTCTCTTAAGGGAATGATTAACCTAATGTTGTCTTATGATGTAAGATAATTTAAGTCCTTTTGAAATATTTTTATAAGTTACATTTTATATTTGAAAAAAATAATATTTTCATTATTGATGCATCATCAATAAATTTATTCGATCATATATGATTTTAATATAATATTTGAGTTAAAATTTGCTAAAATTAAATTTGAAATCATCTGATTTTCAATTTTAATAAAATTATAAAAGGAGTGTATCGATGAGAAACCAAATAACATTAAAAATATATTTGCCAAGTCTAAATGAGCCTAAGTCAAGTACTTGAAATATAATTATAAACTTCATGACATTGCGTGAAGAACTAAATAGCGTTCAAATCTTGCATGCTTACAATCAAAATAAAACTTTAAACTTGCATAAGATCGTATTGCTTACAAATCACTTAAGGGCTCACTTCAATTTAGAAGGTCATGAAATCACTAACTCTTTCAAAGCACTTTCTTAACATATTCCATTATCTACTGCACATACCCATCTGTAATATCCATTAATTAACTACTTGCACTTACTAAGAGCATTGACCTAAATGACCCTCTTACAATACTTATCCATAGAATTTAACTTTCTCATTCGTTCATAGTCATCCCCAACAAATCATGTGCTCACCTGCTAATATTGATAGGACCAACATATGTTATTTCATATAATTGTATCAAATTATTTACTTCAATGTGTAGAATATGATTTCATATATAAACAATTGGTTTGAGGTCAAGAGAGACACACTTAAAATCACACACACACACTCTCTCTCTCTCTCTCTCTCTCTCTCTCTCTCTCTCTCTTAATTGTATTAACTTATTTTGATTCATCCTTTTATATTCAAAAGAGATCGAGTCCTTTATACACTAATTCTCCAATAAGCACTCCAAGAGCTAATTTTCTCTTTCTTTTTTTCATGTCAAATATGATTTATTTATTTATAGTAAGATCTTAACTATCTTTTAGGGACAACTATGAATCCAACAAGACTTATTTAAAATTGTACATTCATGCAATAAATTTGATAGAGGACCAAAGCCTTTTGCCTAACTAAGCATTATTAATTCAAAATGATTTTATTTCCTCATAGGATTCCTAATGCATCGCTATCCTCCACCCCTACATTTCCCTTTCATTTTAATCTATTTTTATCATATTATAAGGAAGAAAATATATATTTATATTTATTTGAAATTAAAATTGGAGGACAAAGCATGTGACCAGCACGTGCATGGTCTTGAGAAGGGAATGTTGTGGTCTCGCCCGCAATTTTGGCAGCAACAAAAAAATAAGGAAAATTTACATACATACACAATTTGTATGTGTATTTATATATTTAATATCTAAAATTTAATATTTATAAACATAGTATTTTTCTTATTCCTGATAAAGTATATTTCACTTTAGAAAATAATCATTATGATATTTTAATGTAATAAATATTTTAAGTGCTATTTAAATAAATATAAAAATCTAAATATTAGATAGGTAAATATATAAGAATTGCGTGCTACGTATGTAAATACCCTAATTTGTTCATTGAAATTTGAATAAAATAAATTCACATTTATTAGATTTGTTATAATTACTCTTATTTTATAGTTATCTCAAAAATATATTCTGATAATTTCAAAAATACATTCTCCCAATTTATCTTTTATATTATTTTATTTTTTAAATTTAAAAAATTAAAATAAATCTTATTTTTATTTTTATAATTTTTAAAAAATTAAAATATTTATATAAAAGGGTATATTCCATCACTCTCCCTAGAACTAGAAAGGCCCATTTAGGAATGAGAACAAAGGCCCGCCGTATATTTGCTTATTAGACTCTGGTCGGTCAAAATCACCCCTGAACTGTCGGGCCCATTTGTTCTTATGTACAAGCACTTTGAATTTGACTAAGTGATGGTTTTGGAGTAAGAGTACATAGTAAATAAAATATAATAATTTTAATATTTTAGATATTTGGCTGGTAATAAAATAAATTTAAAGTATTTTATCAAAGAGTTTTTAAAAATTATTTATTTATTTTTATATATTTACTCACTTAAATCTAAAAAATAAGATTTTATTATGATACAAATGTGATTCGAATAAAAAATCTTGATGAGATTCGATAATCATTATCCTCGTGATCTATCATGAGATCTTATCAAGCTCTAAGTTTGTGATTATTTTTATTCAAATTCATTTTGGGTTCAAGGCATAAAAATGATTTCCTAAATTTATCTTATATTATATTTAAAGTTTTTATAATTTTTAAATATTTATAACCAAACATACTTTAAGATATGCTAGTGTTGCTTATGCCATTATAATAAAAAATAGGATAATTTACATACATATCTAATACTTAAAGTTTAATATTTATAAATATAATACATTTCTTTTAGTTTAAAATATGTATTTCACTTTAAAAATGAATAAAAGTGTTATTTTTGATGTAATATTAAAAATTTGGATGCTACATATGTAAATATCAAAATTTTGATGCTAAATATCTAAATATAAGAATTGTGTGTTATGTACTTAAATGGCCCTAAAAATATTAAATTACCATAGAGTGATTTAATTTTAATTTTGTCAGAGTTAAAAATTAACACATAGAATTCTTATTATATTTAAATTGTATGTAATTACATTATTTTGATTTGTATATAAATTTAAATATAATGAATATACTAATTATAAAATAGTAAAATATTTAAATATTTAAATTGTAGTCAATAAAATAAATGTGAAAAATTCTTATTTATTTTTTGCTACAACATCTAAAAGGGATCATAGGAAAAAATCACTTAGAATACTCTTATATAAATTATGTCATAATAGACCTAACAATTATTAAATTTGCATATGTGAAAATTTTATATTATGTTAATCTTAAAACAAATCTAATAACTTTCAACTCCTTCCTACATAAATCACTATAAATAGATACAACTATATCAAACATATATAGGTTATATTGTGCTATTTTTGGTTGAAATGCAAATTTTGAAATTACAAAAATTTAGATGTTAGATTGAATCATGTAAGAATTATTATTTTCAAGAAGGTATATTTGATAATGTTTTTAAATATTATGCTCATTATCAATATTTTGAACATATGAATGAGGAGTGCTTTAAATTTCAATAAATATTAAAATAAAGAATCCTTGGCCCAATAGACATTAGAATAATGGTCAATATTATGTGAAGTTGGTTGAAAAATATTTTGAAAAAGTAAACCCTAATGAGATGTTATTGAATTGTAATAAAATCATTGTTATGAATGAATTGAAAACTATCTCTGAAATTGATGTTCAAGAGGAAACCATATTATATTTAAAGTGAAGTATGAATGACATTCTTAGTCATTCTTATGAAAAAATGAAGCTGATGGACTTTGCATAGAATGCTAATAATCTCCCACCCATAGGAATTAATAGTATAACTAGCCTTCTTAAGTAGCAACTGTAGTCTTTTCCTATAAAGCTTTTTTTTGGCATCCATAGTTTGAGGGGTGGCCTTCTTGAAATAACTATGTTCCTAATCTATCTATTATGATATTTAATTGTATGGATGATAATTTTGTTCAACTTTATTGGAATAGAAGTAATATTTTTAAATAAAAATGAGCTAAATTATGTTATCATTTATCTTTAATAGTATTATCATTGATGTTAGAATATAGTGGTATTGCCAAACTTTAAAAAAAAAAAATGAAAATTTCATTAAAACTCAATATTCTTCAAATCATTGTTGTTTTAGAACAATGGTTAAGAAATTTAGTATTTAGAAAAAAAAGAAGTAAATATTATAGTTGTCTTAGCGTCCTTAGTATATTATCTTATATTATTTTGATTTCTCGAGATTATTTGATTCAGTGCATTTTCATTTTTAATGCTCGTTAACTTTAAAATGATAATTATGTTTAATGATGCATTTTATTAATGCTTTCTTTGTATATCTAGTAACTTAAAGAGGTTAGAGTCGCCTTTGGTTAGATCTCTATAATATTATCATATGATATATCTTCAAAACATGTTGAACCTTATCTTATATTATTATCTTAAAAATATGTCTCAAATTAAGTTCTAAATCTCCTTTCATTCTTAGTTATTTGATGTTGAGACAAAGAAATAAGATAGGCCAACATATTCCAAGAGCTCTTTTTTTTTTTATACCAAAACTACAACAATATTTGATTTGGATAATTATATGCAAATTCAATTCATATTCAAATGAATAATATTGATAATTTGTACGTTTCATATATCATTGTAGTACAATCCTAATTATATACTGATCTTTAGATTGCTTATATGATTCATGATTGTATGTATTAACTAATGCCTAATTTTCAAATTCTATAAAAAATATTTACTTAAAATAATTTTTATTTATTTATAGTAAAAATGTAAAAATATTTATAGTGGTCTTTCTAACTCAAATAATTTACTATGAAATCTCATAAACCTTCACATTGAGCTAGAAGACGTTGGGTCTTCACAAATATTATCTTATGCTCATGACAAAGTGAGAAATCCTTTAAGCATAGTGAAATACTATACATTTTCATGATAATTAATAAAATAATTAACACAAAAGAACATTTAGCAAACTATTAGATGATACTACGCAGATTTAGTATCTTTAAATCAATAATAATTGACATGAGTAACGTGAGCTTATAAGATCATTATATATATATCTTTGATAAGTCTCATTCAATATGAATTTGCCCTATGTCATAAGAGTTATAAGTTCCCTCATCTTAGAATGTGTGGCAAGCCACCTCACCTCAAGTACATAAGTCTAATTATAACTCTTTTAAATAAATAAAAGGGTTTTATATTATTTGTGTTAACTTAGAAAATAACTCTTATGGTAAATTCTCTCTCTCTCTCTCTCTCTCTCTCTCTCTCTCTCTCTCTTTTTATTCTCTCTTTATATATATACACACACATATATTCTTTCTCTTGATGATAAACTCACAAAATCTTACCTTATCAAAAAACTATCTCAATCCTACTCTTGAAATTTACATAAAATAAATACTTATTAATTTTTTTTTTTTTGAAATATGTTTGTAAGTATTTTTTTATTAACTTTTTTTTTTATTTTTAAAAATTTTTTCGTTTATTGATTTTTTGAAGATATATATATATATATTATAATATAATATATTATATATATATCTTATATATATATATATATTTATAGCACATCTATATTATATATTATAAAAATTAATTAATTAAATTTTTGAAATATAACAAAAGATATTATATAGAAGTTACAATTTAAAGATAAAGGTGAAGAAATATCTTAAGCATTTTCTCTCTCTCTCTCTCTACTTTATCATAACATTATTAACACTTTTTGTGTCAAATGGACTAACACATACCTATTCTTTTAAAATAAACTAATCATTTTTTAGATTAAGGCCCCATTTTGATGATGATTGTCCAATACACATAATATTGTTTGAAATTTGTGTTCGATTTTATTTTAATTATTTTAAAATCTTAAAAGTTATATTTTTTTTTATTTGACTATTTATTTTTAAACTATGACTAAAATTTTTTGTAAAATAAAAATGTTATATAAACACAATTTCTTTAGAATATTATTTTTATACAATATAAGTGTTAAAACAAATAAAAGTTCTCAATTTTATATTTATTCAAAGAAATGAATTATATATCATATTTAAAATAAAATTTTCATATAAACTAAATCTAAATTATTCTTAACAATTTGTAAAGTGATCTAACTTCTCATTAAATTTATATTTAAAAAAAAATCAAAATTTAAGTGACCAATATATAAAATATTATTAAATATAATATATATATATATATATATATATAACTATTTTTATCATTTATGTTTTATATTCCAAACATAAATTTTGATATAATGATCTTACTTTTTTTTTTAATGATTTTAATTTGTTTTCAATTAAATTAACTTACATTAAAATTGTTTCAAAGTTTTGAATATTGTAATTATAAATAAAATAGTCTTTTTCCTTCATATAAGTAGATATAATATATTTTAAAAAAATGAAAAAATGATAATAAATAAAAGAAAAAAAAAAGTTATTGCATGTGAGATATATTTTCACGTGTTCTTATTGAAACAAACGTTTAGATATTCCATCCATCTAATAATTGTTGATGGAAAGGAAGTCTCTTCATTATAAATGCTTACATTCAATTTGAATGTAGGGTTTTAGCTATATTTTGTTTAGTCACCAGTGGTTCACCTACCTTTCATATCTTAAGCTTTTAGGTTATCTTTTTTGACTAATTTTGTAAAAAAAAAAGACTAATAAAAGAATATATTTTAATGAAGAAATACAAATTTTTTTTTATAATTACTTTGAAAAATTAAACATAAAATTATGATTGAAATTTTAAAATATTTTGATAACAAAATTAAAAAAAAATTATATCATCTAAAATAAAATTTTATATATAAATTATGATATTTATTTGTATCAAAATACTCTCTTTTTATCATATTAAAATATTCGATGAACGTAATTACATTTGACAAATTAAAATTTAGCAATAATTATAATTAGTAGAGTTAATTACGTCATAAGACATCTCCATCAAAAAAAATAGCTATTATGGAAATAATTATTCTTTTTGTATAAAATAGCATCTCAAAAAATATATTATTATTATTATTATTATTTTTTATTATAATATTAATTAATGATTTCTATTTGATTACTCTAAGATATATAAATGCTTATTTTGATTAAGATGCCTAATTGTGTCAATTGTCAAAAACAAAATAGGTCTTATTGCTTCTCCACATGTTATAGTACAATGCTTGTCTTGTTTCAAAATTATTTAATGATATTGATTAGACTAATGAGTGATTGTCTAATATCATAATTTGCCTTTATGATGGATGTATGTTTCCATTAAAAAAAAATGCATTATATATATATATATATATATTATATATATATATATATATATATATATATATATATATATATATATATATATATATATATATATATATTAATTCATAAAATTATATAAAAAATTAAACTAAAGGATTATTTTGATTAAAATTAAATTAAAATTGATATAAATAAATGTCAAAATTATTAAATTTATTTTTCATTATTTCAAGAGGTACAATATAACATTTGCTACAACAGATTTCCCACAAATTCAGATAATGATGCATATATTGAAGAAAACTATAATTAAATGATGGCTTATAGTTTATTTTTCTAATATACAAATACTTGAATTATTATCATTATTATAAAATGAAGGCATTTAATTTTGATATTGCTGTCTTCTTTCTTGCCTATCTTTTTTTACTATTAAAGCCAACTATTTCATGTCGGCAGTAATAGTTACCGCATAGAAAACCTAAGCTATGTCATATAGAAATTCAAATAAATAAGATGTATTTTTAAAAAAATTGGGAAGAAAATAGAGAAAAAAATTCTACTTATATAAGGCATCGAATATGTGCATTTTAACATGGGTCAATATGTTGAGTTTATGTCTAACTCGAATTTGACCTGACCTAAATAATTATTATCTTAGCCTAACTCATTTATTAAATTGGTCAAGAATTTTAACCTACTTGATTTAACCTTGTATCTTAACCACAACCAATGACTCATTTGAGCATACACTTCAAGTCAAATTTAAATCAAAATTAAGTTGAGTTTTAGTTTACAAGTCAAATTCACATCAATCTCGAGTTTGCATGTCAATTGTACTTGATCACAAGTTTGCAGCACAACACAAAATAATCCATAAAAATAAATAAATAGACCAAATTTTTAGCCATACATGTCCCAAAACTTGATGGGATCAACCTAAATTCAATTTCTTTTTGGGTCAAGTCTATGACAAAATATTGTGTCGGGTTAATTATAAACACTCATACTTAATGAAGAGAATTATTGCCAAAAAAATAAAGCAAGTCTTATTATCTCTCAATGATATATATATATATATATATATATATATATATATATATATATATATATATATATATATATATATATATATATATATATATATATATATATATATATATATATATATATATATTATATAATATATGTATAAAATATAAATATATATATATATATAATATGTCTATATATATTATACTATTATTATTATGTATAATATATATGTAATATATAATATTATGATCACTAATAAATAAATAAATATATGGAATATGATCAATTTTCTTTTATCTTGCGTTATAAATATTATCATTAATCATGTATCAAGCAATCAAATTTTATAAAAACATATCAATGTGATCAAAGCTTTTGAACTAACAAGAGCTTAAAATATTTATGACACTTTCAAGCAATGGATCTCTATTTGATTTATTTTAATTTACGGTTATAGTTTGATCTAAATATTTAAGCTTGCATGTAAATGCCATTTTCAATTAAGTCTAAAGCCTTTAGATTTTTTTTCCCTCCCGAGGGTTAAAAGTCAAATTTTATTATTAGGTAAGTGAAAATTGAATAAAAAAATCTTAACCAAAACATTCAAAGCTTTTACACTTGAACCTAAAATTATATTTAAAAGAGACCAATTTCGCATATAACCACCAAAATATATCTATTTATAAAATTAACACCTGAAAATATATGTTAGATAAAATAAAGAGTAATATATATATATATATATATATATATATATATATATATATATATATATATATATATATATATATATATATATATATATATATATAATAATCAATGAATAAAACTTAATGTATTAGCTTGTATAGAAATCCAACATACATTGTGGTGAAAAATATTTCCGCATTCATCTATCCTTTTGAAGAAGAGGATGTGGTGAAAATTATTCTATACATCTCCGCCTTCATTTATCTCCCTTTTTTTTAGGGAAAAGAAAGATAAATAGAAAACAAAAATATATAAAATACGTCTTGTTAGGACGTCCGATCCATGAGATATTCTTATTGGTGATCAGATGCGACATTGAGGAGATGTACTATCTCGAAAGGCAGTCACCACCCTACAATGGACCTAATCACCTCAATAAGGACTCCCCAGGACTATGGGTCTTGGAATGTACTAGAGATTCTTCTCCTACTTTATGAAAAAATAAAGCATGAACCGACATTAAGTTTCCTATAGGGGCAAGTCCCCCATAGTTAATTACACCATAAGGAACATAATTTCTTAAGAATACTCTCGATTAAGGTAAATGATCGTTGTCTCCAAAGATTTCAAAAAGGTAGGACTATCAATCGATTGGTTTTTTTTAGAAAGCCAAGTGGGATCGATCGAGAAGAGGAAGTTCTTATCGAAGCCAAATGAAAAACAAGTAGGGGATGCTTAAGATACTAGGCTAGTAAGCACCCCAGACTATCTGTGGTTGGGCTTTACATTTTGAAATTGAATTAATGTGTTTGAGTTGAATTTTTTATTAGAATTCTAGACTTATGATTCCACACAAGATCATGAATTGTAGAGGTGAGAATCTATGCTTATGACCCATAAAGAGAAGAAGCAACCTCAGATCCTAAATCTAGGGAGCTTCGGCGAGGGCCAAAAGCACGACTTAAATCTAAGACAAAAAATGAGTATTTGGTTTACCTTCATAAGAGAGGATAAATCACCCAACTGTTGGACTTACAACCGCCTGTGGGTGGCCACCAACTAACTCCTCCTACGATCTTAAAATATGTAGGCAAGTCATATGTTTATGCAAAATAACAAGGTTGTTATTTATTTAGAATGAGACTACGTCCTTAAACACACTCCCTAAAGAGACTAGATCATGTATGGCTTGAATTCATGACTTAAATCTAATGCAAAATTTTCATATGTTTAATTTTTATTTTGGACAATCATTTGACTCAGGCTATAGGATTCTTTATGCCTAATGCATGAGAAATTAGATTATGGGCCAAAATCAGAAAGATAAAGAGGTGTGTTTCCACCATGGTTCTCACAGGTTAAGCCAAGTTCTCTGGCAAAGGTGGAAGTCTTTCAATCAAGAGTGAAGCAATATGCTTTTATGCATGATGTTAGAAAAGAAAGTACACATCCAGCTAAGAGGTTACTAATTCTTTTATCTTGATTTTTAGCCTAAGCTTTAGGTGAGGTTCTGAGTTATTTATTTTTAATTTTGAGTTGATTAATTTGGCAGAAGATTTATTTTTTCATAAGAGCCTAATCGTCATCCAAGCCATACATCAAGCAAGAAAGAAACTAGGAAAACATATCATTTCTACAATGCTAAACAAAACATTAAAGATTTTATAAAGCTAACGCAAAAGAATAAAATACCATTTGTGATCTGGCATCACCACACAAACCTGAAAATAAATTAGGTAGCCGAGCTCTACCCTTATACAACCCGGATTACAAATGAATTAATTACAATTAAGCAAAGAATTCATGTTATGGGGGTCTTCATTTCTTCATTTCTTCTTTCTTCTTTTCTTCTTTTCTTCTTTCTTCTTTTGGTTCCTTCTTTTGGATGGTTGGAATGTGGTTGCTCCAAAGGCTTCACATGGTACAAAAGATGAGATCTTATGACCAATGTTTATCCTAATCCCCCATAACAATCATTCCAAGAATCCTAATTGCAAAATTATATGAAAAGGAAAAGTAAATCTAACTAACACCTGCAAAATAAGGATTAGTTAAACAAATCATATAAATCCCAAGCATGTATATTAAACTTAACACCCCACACAAGGGTTATCAAGTCCACTTGGCCTATTGGATTATGCTTAGGGGTATAACGCACAACAAAATATTTATATTTTTATTTATTACACTTAAGCAATCCCTCAGAAGACAATGATTAGACTAAATCATCCTACCATTTAGTCTACACACATACATCTTAACATCCAGATTAGAAATAATACATCACAAAATAGAAGTAAGCATCAAACCATACACTGCCCTATCCTAAAGCTAGAAGAGCTAACTTAGCCTAATGTGTGTGCCATTTAAGGTTTGTGTGGTATGCTTAGTTATGGGTTTAAGGTTTAGATTTTCTAAGTATGAAAATGTTCAACTTAGAGGATGGTTTTAATTTAAGTTGTTTAGTTATTTTAGGTTAATTTTATTTTGTATTTTTGATTTGGTTTAGGTGAATCCTATAATTAATTACTAAGTTGTAAAGAGAGGGAAAAGAGAAGAGAACTTCTCTTTCCTTCCCTACCCTAAGTAATTTATAAAGTAGATTCATGTTTGATTTTATTTAGTGAATGTTTTCTTATGTGTTTTAATTAATCATAAGTTTAAAATAACTCTAAACAAACCTATTCAAAAAGAAAGACATTTTAAGATTAAGTAAAATGAATTAATATCACGAAACATACATCACTTCATTTCTTTCCCAACATATATAACATGCATATGAATGAATCTAAGCATATCTCAGACGTAAATGGGAATGTTTAGCACACTTTAATGATGAATGCTAAGTAGTGTTACTTAAGAAAATTTGGATGCTTTATGATGCATGAGTTTCATTAGGTAGAAAAGAGAGATTTCTTTTATCCTTTATTCACATGCACATGTGTATGTATGAAAGGCATAGTATGATGTCATTGTTAGCACCAGGGGTGTAATAGGGCTACTTAAAGCCTCGCAACCCCGGGGTTGTCCAGACTAATATATCACTTTCCTTAAATACATATGCATATATAAAAGAAATAAATGGAAAAAAGATGCAAAAGTTTATACTTATTTGATTTTTGGTTTGGTTGTTTAATTTGTATGTGTGATGTGAAATTCCTTCTTAAGTCATGACATAGCAGTGTATAGGAATGGATTTGAGAAAGTATGTCCTTTTCAAATGGACTATACACTTTGCCAATCCTATATAATTCTATGTTAAGAAAGAGAGGAGAATCAAAACACATAATACATATCTTTATATTTCTTCATGCAAGCTTATAAATAATTATAAGTAGCATACCTTTCAATTTTGATGTTTGATTTATAAATTTTGAAAATAATTTTGAATTTAATAGTGATAATAGCCATTCATATTCTTACTTTAGCCAAAAATGTAATTTGACATAAAAGAAATATTTCATTTTAATTTTGATTTTTAGAAGGAATGAATGCATGATTTTCATATGATATACACATTTAGCATGCTAGGAAAGAAATAAAGTGATGAAAGCAATGCAAATTCATTCAACCTAATTAATTCCTAGAGACAATCCTATGGAATTTGATTATTTAAAGTAAATCAAATTTATTTTAAAGAGAGTTTGAATTTTGTTTGAGTTTGATTTCAATTTGAGAAATGTGAGATGAGTTTGCTTTAACCCTAACCCATTCCCACATGTGTATATTATTTTTGTTTAATTTTTAGGTGATTAGGTCAATTTTATGTTTTAATTAGGTTAGTGTATATTAAGTGTATTAATTACCCCTTACCTATACCACATTAGCATATTTAACCAAATAATTATGAGCCAATGATATGACATAAAACCACACAAGAAATTTAAATTGGTAATGCACCTAGGAAGGAAAGGTACCTGCAACCGCTCATAATTAATGATTAATTAAGTTAAAGGTTTAATTTAAGTACTTTCATAACCCTTCTCACACATGTGGGTTTCCTTAAGCCACTTAGGTTATTAAACACCTAAGCATCTACCCAAGATGGATTGATTAAATTCTGGAATATTTTGAAAATTTTATCAAATTAATTAAGCAAGTGATTAGGGGGTTAATCCTTAATTAAGTTTAGATTAAAGAAGGAAAGGGGTTTGGAGACTGGCTTAGGAAAAATTTCCCAAATTCATTCCATAAACCTCTTCCCTATTTAAGCAAGGCTTAATTAACTTAATAAAGGGATTAAACTACTATTCATATGCTTAATTACCCTTAATTACATAAGAAAAGTAATTAAGGATTCATTAGTTGATCTCCCTAATTAACCCATCAATTGATGGAGGTGGGCATTCTTTCTTTGATGAGATTGAGAGAACATGGGTATTGGAGGTAAGAAGATATGTTGGATAACTAGTGCTCCCAAGGATTGCCAAGGTTTGGCCACCAAGCTCTCAAACCACAAGAATAACTCAATAATTTGTAATTGCCAAAAGATCTTCTTCATTCTAGTAAGAGAGACTATTTATAGCCATTACAAGCATCTTTCAAAAGAAAAGAATTCAAAACATGGAGGGAAAGGTGGGTGGCCACATTAATGTGAAGCATTAAATTTTCTCATTATTTTATGCCATCCACTCATTTCACTTGCTATTATTTTATGTGGATTTAACCACCTCACATGTCATGCTTTGAATTTTTAAATGCAAAATTTCAAACATGGAGTTTCTAGAAGAAAATTAAAAATTACATAAATAAAGAAAGGATGAAATCATAAAATGGGCCTTAGCAAGCTAATGGGCTAAGCTTTCTTCTTTCTTGAATTTTCTTGGGCTTTAGCTTGAGATCTTGTAAATGGACCTTGAGCCCTAATTTTTGGATCCTCATGATGTTCTACATCAACTCCCCTGGGCTCAATTGAACTCTACTCCATAGAGTTGAAATCTAAGAAGTCTTCTACTAATTATGGGGCTAAAGTCTCCAAAAATCAAGTGCAACCATGTGTCTTCTTGGGCTTATTCTTCCAACGAACTAGAAAATGATGTTCAGAAGCTGGATTAATGGGTGCTTCCTCGGTGATAATATAGTCAACTTTAAAGGAAGAGGGCTTCTGTAAGTACAGTGCTATATCTCCTACTAAAGAGTTGGATTAAACAAGTGGAGGTTTGCTAATTCCTTCATATGATAGAATATCTTCAATATTAATAACTGGATGAATGAGCATATCAGCAAGCAAATCAAGGTGATAAGCATTAGTTCCAATTTTCTTGAGAATTTTAAATGAACCACAAGCTCATGCATGTAATTTCTTATATCTAGTGGTTTGATAATGCTCAGGCTGAATGCAAATCAATACATAATCACCTTCTTTATATTCTTTCATTGAATGATTATGATTTGCCTTAGAAGCATAGTTTTCATTACTTATAGTAATTTGCTTTCTTATATCTTCATGGAGGCTTTGAAAATCTTTAGCAAATGAGAATGCTGCATTAGAAAATACATGAGATGGTAGGTTTGCTACATCTATTGGTCATCATGGATTTTGACCATAGACTATCTCAAATGATGATTTTTTGTAGTTCTAGATATAGTACTATTATAGGCAAATTCTGAGATTGGTAAATGTAAATCCCAATTTCCTAAACTTTTACCTACCAAGCATCTAAGAAAATTTCCTAAGGTATGATTAATTACTTCAGTTTGTCCATCAGTTTGTGGTGAAGATAGAAATTTTTTTAATTTGGTACATAATAATTTCCACTATGTTTTGAAGTTGCACTATTTCCTTAAAAATAATTTCCTTAAGAAATACTATCATGGAGACTATGGAGTTGCACTATTTCCTTAAAAATAATGGTTAAAGGGAGACGATGGAGTTGCACTATTTCTTTAAAAAATAATTTGGCTATATAAGAAGCATCATTTGTTTTTGAACAAGGTAAGAAATGAGCCATTTTTTAGAACCTATCCACTACAATAAAAATACTATCATGTCCTTGAGCTATCCTAGGTAATCCTAGAATAAAATCCATTGATAGGTCATCCAAGGCCTATAAGGAACATGTAAGACAGTGTATTGTCCAGACCTTTGTTTGATAGTTTTAGCCTGTTTACAAATTAAACATTGAGCCACTAATTTTTGAACATCTCATTTTAATGAAGGCCAATAAAATCTATTTTCAAATAAACATATGATCTTATCCTTTCCAAAATGACCAGCTACACCCCCAACATGTAGGTCAGTGATAAGGAATTCTCTAAGAGAAGATCGAGGAATGCATAATT
Organism: Cymbidium sinense; assembly: GCA_021442155.1. Lineage (NCBI taxonomy): Eukaryota > Viridiplantae > Streptophyta > Magnoliopsida > Asparagales > Orchidaceae > Cymbidium > Cymbidium sinense. Next base: position 72,865,259 of record CM038233.1, read on the forward strand.
ATTTTCCTTTATATAAATATCCATTTATTATCAAAAATTTCTCTTGTAAAGTTATTGGTTTATCTAAGTGTTCAAGATAAATTAAGTGAAAGTCAGGGCACACAATATAATCATCTTTAATTTTATCAAATCCTAGGATTCTTAATTCTAAAGAGGAAATCCTTAGGTTTACCCTGGATAGAGCATCAACAGGTTTATTCTCAATTTTAGGCTTATGCTTTAGAATAAAAGAGTAGTCTTATAAAAATTCAACCCATTTTGCATGCCTATGACTTAACTTTCGTTGAATATTAATGAATTTTAAGGCATGATGATCATAATTAAGTATAAATTCTCTATGTAAGAGATAGTGTGCCTTAAGGATTGAATTACAACATAAAACTCTATCATAAGTGGAATATCATTGTTTGGCTTCATTTAACTTTTCATTAAAGAATGCTATAGGATGATTCTCTTGACTTAAAATTCCACCTATCCCAATTCTTGAAGCATCACATGTTACTTCAAAGGCTTTAGAAAAATCAGGAAGCTTAAGGATTGGTGCAAAAGTGAAAAGAACTTTAATTTGGTTTAAGGTCTTTTGTGCATTAGGAGTCCAACAAAATTTATCTAATTTTAGTATATCAGTTATCGGAGCAACAATGGTACTAAAATTCTTGATAAATCTCCGATAAAAAGTGGCTAAACCATGGAAGCTTCTAACTTCAGTAGAACTTTTAGGTGGTGGCCAATCTAAGATTGCTTTCACTTTAGAAGGATCAAGTTTAAGTCCAATAGGGGACATAATAAAGTCTAAAAAGATTACCTCAGCTTGAAAAAAGAAATACTTTTTTAAATTAATGTATAATTTCTCTTGTCTAAGTAGTTCAAAGACTTTTTGTAGGTGTCATAGATGTTCATTTTCACTTGGATTAAAAATCAAAATATCATCAAAATACACCACCAAAATTGACCTATATGGTTAAATAAAATATTCATTAATCTCATAAATGTGCTAGGAGCATTTGAAAGTCCAAAGGGCATGATAAGCCATTCATAAAGTCCATTAGGGGTCTTAAAAGTAGTCTTACACTCATCTCCTGATCTAATCCAAATTTGATGATATCCACTTTTTAGATCAATCTTTGAAAAATAATTTGCTCCCGAAATTAAATATAACATATCATCTAATTGGGGAATAGGAAACCTATATTTGATAGTAATTTTATTTATTTCATCAACACATTCACCATGTTCCATCTTTTGGAGTTAATAATCTTTGGGGTGCCAAGGATAAGACTCTCTTGAATGAAACCCTTTTTTAATAATTTCTCAACTTACCTTTTAATCTCAACATGCTCGGTAGGGTTCATCCTATAATGTGGAAGATTAGGAAGTTGAGAATCGGGTAAGAACTCAATAGCATGTTGAATGTCTCTTAGAGGAGGTAGCTCATCAAGAAGCTCATTGGGTGCAATATCTTTAAAATTAGAAAGAAGAGAAGAGACCACCATAGGTATGTGAGTCTCATTAGAGTCTAGTTTTACATGTAATATGTGAAGAAGAAATGGATCAAAATTCTTTTCATAAAGTCCAAAACCTATTATTTCTATCTTGGGTCAAAGGAGGAAGAGTATATGTTTTAAAGTAAGAATCGAAATGATAGTATTAGGCTAGTAGATTTTCTATGATAATTAATTGAAGTTTGACATTTTTCTTCAATAGAGGCTTAGGTTACAAGTTAGAAGTTATTTTGTATGGTGTTATGGAGGGTGTTTTCTCTACTGGCTTTATTGGTAGAAGTTTAATAGTCTCATTATTATGTTTAAAAATATAAGTATTTTCCCTACCATAGTGAATAACATTCATATCATATAGCCAAGGTCATCCTAAGAGAATATGAGCAATGTCCATAAGGAGAAAATCACACCATATTTGATCCTCATAGCTTCCTATTTTAATAGGAACTAAACACTGATTGGTGATGGGAAGAGATGTATGATTTACCCAGCTAACATGAAATGGTTTAGGGTGAGGTTTAGATTTTAAGTTGGCTCGAGTTAAGGTGTGTGTTGAAATGACATTCATAGCACTCCCTCCATCTATAACTAACATACATCTCTTTTCATTACACAAAACATACATGCTAAAAATATTCTTTCTCCTCCAATCTTCTACCTCACTTTTAATTACAAGACATCTCATCACATTAACATGAGGGTCATTAATTCAATTCTTCATCAGATAATGGGGTGTCATCATAAACTTCATATAGATTATCATCTATTGGATTTTCAACTTATTCTAAAAATAAGATTTGAGCTTTACATTGATTTTGCATATGACCCTTTTTATGACATTTAAAACATATTACTTCCCTAGTTTTCTTAGAGTTCCCTTCAATTAAAGTTTTAGGCAAAGGGGTTAGGCCATTTGGATGGGTGGGTCTAACAATAAATCTATGGGATGAAATGGAAGGTATTTAACTTTTAGTTTTAGAGAGGGAGGCAGATTTATTTTATTATTGTAATGCATAATGAAATGCTTCCTCTAAAGATTGTGGAATAACAAATTTATTGGCTAATTTCCAATCATTATCTAATGTTCAAACTAGATCTTCAAAAGTATTCAAGTATTCGTAAGATAATTACCTTATCTCAAAGTTAATAATTGACTATGTCTTCTTATAATGATGCCTATGATAGTACTTTGCTCTTAACATTTCTTTCATTTCTATCCAAGTGGTTTGTCCTTCCTAATCTTTGTTCTTTAGCTAAAGTTTTCCAATAAATTTTAGCATGTTCTATTAATTTCATTTTAGCAGAAGTAACCCTTTGGTAATCATCCATTTTATACCAATCAAAGAAGTCACCCATTTGAACTAATCAATCAAGAAATTTATTTGGGTCATGTATACCATCATAAGTTGGGGCTTCTACTTTAACTCTTGAGATGGATCATTAGAGTCTTCTATAGTCTTAAAATAATTTTCTCCCCTTCCACCATTTCTAGCAATTGATGGTCTTCTAAGTGGTTGATTTTCTCTATGGTTTGGATATGAATCTTCTCATCTATCCCTATTGGCACAGTCTGAGCACATATTGAAGAAGGAGTTGGCACTCTATTATTTTGTAGATGCGCTATAAGAGTTTGCATTTGTTGTTTAAGTTCTTGCATTTGATTCTTACTTTCTTCTAATATTTGTTTAGTTTTTAATTCATTTTCTTGGATCCTGTGATCTAAGGCATCAATTAATCTAGTCAAATTTTTAACTTGATCTTGAGAGAGATTTTGGTGCCCTGAGATTTTTTTTTTAAAAATATACATGAAAAGGGATTAATGAAAAATATGAAAAAAAGTATAATATAATTATGCAATCAAAGTGAAATTTTAGGCTAAGAGAACTTCCAGCTTAGGGGTACAAGACCACTTAAATCCCAAACTCTCCTAGACAATTTAGGTCTTTTTGACAAAGTTCTATTTAGCTTCCAAAATCACCAGATTTAACACACTTATATTATTATGCATGCATATATTTTTTATTTTTTTAATTCAATGACAAAAAAATGCTCAAATTTATCAAGCCTCTTATTTTTCTTAAGAAAGCAAGTTATCATAAGTTAATCAGAGAAACTTCTAAAATCAACCATAAATAATAACAAAGATAATAAAGCAAGTAATTAGATTTTGATTTGCACTAATGGCTAGGTTATTTTTAGGGTGAAACATTACCTCACTAAGGTGCCCTCTTAAATTTTTTTTTGGAGGGGGTTTTGGGAGGGGGGAGGTGGTTGCCGAAGTTCACACAATTATAATGGAGCTTACTAATTAAAATTTTATGCTATCACCATAAACTTGCAAGAAATATATATCTTTCCAAGCTACTAATATTTATTAAAACTATCATATAAAAGAAAATTAATTAACCTCATAACTTCCAAAAAAACTCACAAGTTTGAAGACAAGTCCAACACTTGAGATGCTCCCTTTGTTGAAGCAAAATTTTGACCAAATTTGCTCCTTCCAGGCTTCGCTCTGATACCAAATTTGATGGAGGTGGGCATTCTTTCTTTTGATGAGATTGTGAGAACATGTGTATTGGAGGTGAAGGATAAAGATATGTTGGATAACTAGCGCTCCCACTAAGAATTGCCAAGGTTTGGCCACCAAGCTCTCAAACCACAAGAATAACTCAGTAATTTGTAATTGCCAAAAGATCTCCTTCATTCTAGTAAGAGGGGCTATTTATAGCCATTACAAGCATCTTTCAAAAGAAAAGAATTCAAAATATGGAGGGAAAGGTGGGTGGCCACACTAATGTGAAGCATTAAATTGCCTCATTATTTTATGCCATCCACCCATTTCACATGCTATTATTTTATGTGGATTCAACCACCTCACATGTCATGCTTTGAATTTTTAAATGCAAAATTTCAAACATGGAGTTTATAGAAGAAAATTAAAATTTACATAAATAAAAAAAAGATGAAATCATAAAATGGACCTTAGCAGGCTAATGGGCTAAGCCTTCTTCTTTTTTGAACATGAATTTTCTAGAGGAAAATTAAAATTTACATAAAAAAAATGAAATTATAAAATGGGCCTTAACAGGCTAATGGGCTAAGCTTTCTTCTTTCTTGAATTTTCTTGGGCTTTAGCTTGAGATCTTGTAAATGGACCTTGAGCTCTAATTTTGGATCCTCGGATTCATCATCAATAAATCCTAAAATCAGGGAGATAGAAGTCATCCCCTAAATGCACATGTGAAGTTTGAGATTAATCAGTGAAATAATTATGAAGTAATTTGGGTTATTAGGTTTTCATTAAAACCATAATTAAGGAAAATAGACTATTCAAAATTCAGTGAAATTAATTTTAGAATAGTTCCCTCTGAATTATCTTTCCAATGCTTTTTTACCTTATATTTTAAAGGTTTTTCTAGAATTAGTTATACAATTATGAAGTTTCCATGATTAAGGATAATTAAATAAATCCCTTGATTAAATGGCTAATCCCTTCACCACGTGAAGGCCGATGCGGAGCACACTTTCCACATGGTGTGATGGGAGAGGCTATTTAAATTGTCACATCATAGCGGCGATGGTGCTACACTCTTTCTCCCCATCCGTTAGATCAAGGATCGAACGACTGAGATTAAGCCTGTGGTATTAAAAGATTAAATCGAATATCCTATGGATCTTGATCATGACCGTCCATCCAAAGTGCGTGGATGGACGCCCATGATCCATCCCTGATCTTCCCCACGGGAGATGGCCATCGTCCATCTTCTAGGGAAAGATTTGAGCTCGATTAAGCTCAGATTGAAACCAAATTCAACCTACATCATCTAAGAGTAAAGGGTAACATATCCAACAGCTAACTTTGCTTGGGGTGAAACTTCTCTTCATAAAGGACCAAGAAAAAATGAAACTATGCTCGGTTTAATGGCATAACTTGCCAGAGACTATCACCAGCGCTTGATTCCCTTGAAGTAGCTTCGTCTAATGGAGATGAAGCCTTGTTGAAGTTTTGAGGTGTTGAAATTGGATGGATATTCCTATGGGCCAAGTTCACCTTCAAATGCTCATGGCCTTGATCGAAGTACCACCTCCCTTGCCTTGAGAACTTTGGAAAAGATTTAGACAAGTTTAATTAAGCCCTCTGATGAAGCTCACAAGAGGAATTAGCTTGATATGGAGTATTGACTAAGTTGGATTTTCACTTGAGCTCCCCTATCTGAGTTCCTATGCTTTAATAGAATAAGGGAGAATGAAATTCAAGTGAAATTAGGGGGAGTATATCTCCCCCTAGGTGAATCGGATGACCACAAGCTTCCTTGCCATTTTGATCCAATACACCTCCTTGAGTGGGTTTGTTAGGCTGTTAGAGGTGACATGACATTCGGTTTGGTCAGAGGAGTGGAGTGGTTAAGCTTTCCATGTGCTTGGTGGTGAGAAAGGATTTCCATGTGCTCAATTTGAAGGAAGTGGTCAGTTTGACCTTGGGTTGGGTTTGCTAAAAATGGGTCATGTGCACCACATCCATTAGTAATCATTTGGTCCACTAAGAGGATGCCAAGTGTCCATGAAAAAGAATTGACCAATTCAAGTGGTTTTATTTTTTATACCCTATGGCCTAGGGGTTAAATGGTCATTTGACATTGATTTCAGTTTGAATATGTTTGCTATGATTGAAAAATGGGTTAAGCCAAGTTTCATTGAATTTGGAGTTGGTTTGATGTGATTTGGCTCATGTTGACCCATTTAGGTCAAAATGGGTCAACTTGGGTCAAGTTGACCAATTGGTCAAATTGGGTCAAACCAGGGGTTGGGTCAAGTTCATATGACCATTTGAAATATTTTTGCATCATTGGTTTAGTTCAATTTGATTTATATTTGAATTTGGTTCATTTGATTTCATTTAGGTCAAATGGGTCAAGTTGACCAATTTGACCCATTTGACCTATTTGGGTTAGGTCAAGGGTTGGTTTATATTTATTTGATCATTTGAAATGGATTGGTATCTTTATTTCCAATCAATTTGGTTTATGTTTGGATTTAGCTCAATTTGACCCTTTAAGTCAAGTTGGGTTCAAGGTAATTGGGCTAGGTTAGGTCTAGTTGGCCAATTGAGGCTTTGGTTAAGTTCAACAATCATTTTGGAATGAAATTGACCCATTAGTTTCAATCAATTTAGCTTAAATCAAGTTTTGACACATTTTGATTTTTTAGGTCAAGTTGGGTCAAGTGGCCAATTGGGCTAGGTTATGCTCAAATGATGACTTGGTCAAGTTCAAACATTGGTCATGAATGAGTTTTGATCAATGGTTTCAATCAATTTATGATGGATTTTTGTTAGTTTAGGTTTCATTTTGGCTAAGTGTTGACTTGGTTTGACCCAATTTGAGTGATTGATCATCTTATGATGATTGTTGCTCATATTCTGAGGCTTAGGTGAGCTTAGTTCAATCCAATTTGATTAGGATTAAAATTTGGCTCATAAGGTACTTTAGGTCACTTTCAGGTCAAGTGGGTCAAATTGGCTTGATTAAAGCTTGATTTGAGTTTTATTGAACTCACACATGAACTAATGATTGAAATATAAATCTATTTGCAAGTAATTTGAAGTCAAATGGGTTTTGATTCACTTGATAATTTCAAGTTCAAAAGAGTGAACATGAGTTTGATTTTTGGAATTTAGTTTTGATTTGATGATTTAAGTTTGTATTTATATTTGGATTCATGATTAAAGGATTGATTGGATCATGAAGAAAAATCAAGAATTTGGCTTGATTTAAAATTGATTTGGCTAAGTTCAAGATTTTGACTTGAAAGGTTTAGGTTGAATTTTGGTTGAATTTGAGTTTGAATTTTGAATTGAATTTTGTCTAAGATGGAGGGGTTGAGCTCATCCTAAAAATAAGGTCAACAAAGGCGTCCAATAGATGTGTAACTAATAAGGAACATCGCATGTATTGCAGTCAACAACAACAGCACGATCACAAGCACTAATAGAGACAATCTACTCCTAACCCAAGGTGTAGAATAAATCCAGAGCTTAGTGTAATGTGACTCTACTTATGCCAAGGACATAAGAGGGAAGGATGAATCCATTATGCATAAAGTATGTGAACCTTCCACTAGGGAAGCAGGTTCAAGTCAACCACAAAGGGGGTGAGAGATTTGATTTAAGTCTCACCGGGGAGAGAAAATGATTTGATTTGTTTAATTTGTTTTGATTATTTTGATTTGATTGAATCCATTGGGGGAGGTTGATTGGATTTGTTGTTGAATTTATTTTATTTGTTGTTTGACTCCACTGAGGGAGGAGGGTTGAGTTTGTTTCTAGATTTTAGAATTTGGATTTTGAGATGGGCTCTATTGATTTGTGATGGATGCTTGAGTAGAACAAGACCTAACTCCATTTATCAATCAAAGGGTAGTCTACCGACATATAGGACTAGCCAAAGGGATGCCTTTGTGCGCTATACTTAGGAAGAAAGCATAATAGACTTACATCCTCCAAAGTAGGGACCATTCTTTGGGGTGACCCATTGGCAAGGCAACTAATTGAACCCAAGCTATTGAGTGAATGCCGCTGGGGGACTTAGATCAATTCAACAATTATCAAGATTAATTTTATTTTTTAGATGTTTTGATGGATCCCATCAATGGACCACTGGTGGTGGCCTTGGGCTAACTCATATTTACCAATCCAAAGGGAATAGTCTACCAACCATAAGGTATGACTAACCAACTAGAGGGATACACTTCGATGTGCAATGGTCAAGTTAGGAAGAAAGTGTGGGGACTCACATCTTCCAAAATAAGGAACCATTGGGGTTCTGGGCAACAAACAAACCTAGGGTTTTTGAGTGAATACCACTAGGGGACTTAAATCAACTCAAAGATAGTCTAGATTAATTTCATTCTTTAATTTGTTTTGATGGATTTCGTTGGTTTGCAATGGATCATACTAAGAAGGAGCTTATATCAGCCTAGGCCTATCTCAGGCTTACTGAACCAAAGGGAGTAGCTTCCCAGCCGATGGGAGAACTATCTGACTATCCCAGCAAAGGAGTGCCTTTTAGTTTGCAATGATCAATTCAAGGGAAGAAAGCTCGGGGACTCACATCTTCTACCATAAAATATCACTAGGGTGATCGATTACTTTAGGCAACAAATTGAACCTGACCTAGGGCTGCCCGTCAGTTTGCGACAGTCATGCTAGAAAGAATGCGTCATAGTCTTACATCTTCCAAAGTGGAATGACCACCAGGGTAACTTGCTTGTGGAAAATGGGTAACCAAAGGCCTTGGTGAGTATCTGGGATTTCCATAGGGAGTTCTTGCCTAAAGATAGGATGCCTTGGGAAAAGGGGCCCTTTGGGGCTTGAATTCTTAATCCATAAGCAAAATAATTTTTTTATATTTAAATTTTAACATGGACCCTGTTAGTTTGTGAGGGATCAAACCGAGAAGGAGCTTATATCAGCCTAGACCTGTCTCAGATTTACTGAACTAAGGGAGAATCTGCGCTCGTTGGTTTGCAATGGTCAAGTTATGAAGAAAGCGTGGGGACTCACATCTTTCAAACAAGTGACCACTGGGGTGACATACTAGAGATGTAGCATATATACCCGATCTAGAGTAGCTAATGAGTGAGTACCACAAAAGGGATTACTCTCACATCAAAAATAGACCGAGATAAAATATATGTATTTATTTTTATGCTTGTGTTAAAGGGAATAGGATGCCTTTGGGGACTCTTACACCTAACCTAAAACATGAGGATTTTGATGAAATGGTGACACGGCAACCGAATTCCCAATAAGAAAGGATGTCCTCGGGTTCTCTTACACTTAGCATGCTAATCAAAATAGGATGCCTCTTGGGTTCTCTCACTATTCTAATATCAACGAGATTCTTGTGTTGTGGAAGAGGGATAAGATGTCTGGGGACTCTTACACCTACCCTAAACACGCGTCATGGCGGCAGACAAAACAAACAATGCTTCAAAAGAAGAAGATTTTAATGAAATGGAATTAGTTTTTTTCTCTTTTGTTGATAATTATTTTTAAACATGTTTTATGGGTAATATTTCTTCAAATAGAGCCATTAATTAGAAGCATCAGGTGTTCCCTTTTACAATCAATGAGTTGATAAGGTCCTCCTTGGTAGGCCTTCTCTATGACATAGGGACCTTACTAAGTGGGTCCAAATTTGCCTCCCATCTTTTAACAGGCAATAATTGGTCTTTAGGACTAACACAAGTTCTCTTACTTGGAAAAACCTAGGGCAGACCAGTTTGTTGTGAGCTTGAATCATTTTGGCTTTTATACAACTTGAGGTTCATGCCCATAGGTGACTCCCCTCTAAACCTTTGAGCTATACTTCGCAACTTTTACATTTTCGTAGTGATTTTGTTACCCAATGCTATCCTTAGTGATAGAGTTGAACTTCCAAAGGTAGAATGACTTCAAACCCATATACTAAGAAAAATAGGGTAGGCTTCGGACCCATATGCTAAGAAAACAGGGGTAGATTGAGTTGGAGTTCGGTGTGGTGTTATCAAGAGTCTTCTTTAGTATTTGGATGAGTGTTTTATTGAATGCTTCTGCTAAACCATTTGCTCTAGGGTAATAGATGATGGAGTATCTCTAATTTATACCGTATCTTCTGGCAAAGTTGTTGATCTTGGTGCTTTTTAATGCAATACCATTATCGGATATAATTCATCAAGGCATCTCGAACCTATATACGATATGGTTCCTGAAAAACTAAAGCACATGCGTGTGACCTCTCTGAGTGGGATTGCCTCCCACTTGGAAAAGTAATCAGTGACAACTAAGATGAACTGATGACCCTTGGAAGAAGGAGGATCAATAAGACCCACAATATTGGTACCCCAACACTTGAATGGCCATGAAGCCAATGTAGGGTGTAGAATATTGGGTGATTGATGTGAGACCACATTGTGTACCTGACACTGATGGCATCTCTTAGCTACATCAATGTAGTTTGTGATCATCAAAGGCCAGTAGTATCTTAATCTCTTGATCTTCATCTTCATCTTCGGTCAATTGGTGCACTCCACATGACTAATGTACACATGTTACAATGCCACGGGATTCATGTTTGTCTAAAAACATAACAACATTTGATCAATGGGCCATCGTGAGTGCCATCAAAGCATAGGAGAGGTCTCTAATTTTGATGGGCTTGTGAATTTTCTTGAGTAGTTTATGTTCAAATAGTTTATAAGTTGCCTCAATCCAGCTCCTTGTCCTTATAGGCAATGACAACCCTTTAAGAGAAAGTCTCTCTGATGAGTTCAATAAGGGAAAGGACTTGTCTATTTTGGACCCTTATTGGATTGGACTCATCTCCGGACATGCCAATTCTTTGGCAAGTTTGGAAAAAGCATTCTTCTTGTTCTCTACTCGGGAACCTTGTAGATGGTGACTTGGATTTGGGCCAATGATGGTATACTGTGTAATGATGAAGCTTGGGTTTAAGAATCTTGTAGGACCCGCCAATCTGATTAATGATCAGCTGAGAATCCCCAAAGATATTGATGTTCTTTACACACACACTGTGATAGCTAACTCTAGACTAGCAATTAAATCCTCATACTCAACTTTATTGTTGGTTCAGGGATTGGAAAGATAGTATGAGAATCTCATCACATCGCGGTATGGGGTTAGGAGAACTATTCCTACCCCTACCTTTCCTGGAAGTGTAGATCGTGGTGCTTCCCTTTTATGAAAAGAAGTTGTACCATCAAAATACATCTCCCATCGATGGTTGTCAACCTCCCCTAAGTTCATGATTTGTTCATCAGAGAGATCGTTACTAAGTGGGGAATCAGCAGGAAGTGGATGTGCTGCTAAAAAATCTGCTAGTGCTTATCCTTTTATTGCATGAAGGGTTACAAATGTGATATCAAACTGTGAGAGGATCATGGACCATCGTGCCAAAGGTTTGGATAATGTTGGTCACATCATGAGATACTGCAGTGGATTGGTTCTGGAAATCAAGTTCACCTTATGGGAAAGCATATAGTTATAGCTTTTGGGAGGCAAAGATTAAAGTTAGGTAATGTTTCTCAATAGGTGGATAGTTCTCTTCAACAGGAATCAGACGATGACTGAGGTAGTAAAGAGCACTCTCCTTCCCTTCGTTGTTGGCTTGGGCCAACAAAGCACTGAGGGAGTCATCCAATGCAGCAGTGTAGAGGATGAGTGGTCTGCCTGGGGCTGCTATAACTGGCGGCTTCACCAAATATTTCTTGATATCTTCAAAGGCATGCTGGCACTTATCATCACACTTGAACTTGGCATCCTTTTTGATAAGTACTGAGAATGGCTTGCATCTCCCTGACGGGTTGGAAATAAATCATCTTAGATACACTAACCGTCCTTGGAAAGATCAGTTGAGTTAAACTCTTAGGAGGTGGCATTTTAAGATAGCTTTGATCTTTTTGGATCTATTTCTATTCCCAGTGTTAGACAAAACCCAAAAGAATTTCCTTGAAGCTACTCTGAATGCACACTTTAGGGGATTCATTTTGAGGTTATATTATCTTAACCGTTTAAAAACTACTCTCAAGTCAAAGAGATGATCTTCCGTTTCTCTACTCTTGACTACTAGATCATCAACATTGCACTAAACCTAATGATGGATGAGTTCGTTGAAGATCTGAGTCATGGCCTGTTAGTATGTAGCAACAACATTTTTAAGGCCAAAAGGCATGACCCTATAATAATATATTTTGATCAGGGATTGAAAGGCAGTGTTTCTTTTATCCTTGGGGGCCATCTTGATTTGGTTATAGCCAGATGACCCATCCATGAAGGAGAATACTGCATGAGATGAGGTGATGTCCACCATTAATTCTAGTATAGGAAGAGGAAACTCATCCTTAGGAAATGCCTTGTTTAAGTCCTTGAAATCGACACATATGTGAATTTGACCATTCTTCTTCTTAATTGGGATGACACTAGCTAACCATGTAGGGTATTTTTCTTCCCTGATGAAACCAACATCGATCAGTTTCTTGACTTCAGAAATGATTTATTGTTCGATTTCTAATTGCATGCGTCTAGGAGCTT